>JAOVVH010147312.1:0-13643 GCA_028566435.1 Scorpiodoras heckelii | reverse complement strand
CAGGTGGCACAAGGCTTAAGAAAACGAGATGGACTGTAGATCGTGGCAGCTGGTTTCTTTAAAATCCTTCCTAATACGCTTTTCAAACTCTGTGCAGTAAACTATTCATGTCAGAATGTTTAAAAAAGTACGGTCTCAGTGCTGAGGGTGTGAGTGACAAATAGCAATGTTTCAATCTGTAATAAATAAATAAATGAAAATAGAAATAAATAAATACTATAGAGAAAATGGGTTAACTTTGTAGTTCTAAAAAATTTATCTTTGAGTTACTTTTCAGTTTCCTTTAAAATATAACACTACTTTTAAACTCTCTCTCTTTCTGTGTGCATGTGTGACTTGAATACCATTCGGCGGGACAGAAGGGGGGAGGGTCACAGGTAAACGGATCATAAACATTTAGTGACTTGTTGTACGAGTTCTGTGAAATACTGATTTTTGTCTAAAACTAAAGAGTCTGAATCAGCGCAGACCTGTCTCAGTGCTGAGGATGTTCACTCAGTCAAATAGTAAGACTTCTTATTTTTAACGTGTTTTAGAGATTTTAATGCGTGCGTGTGTGTGTGTGTGCGTGTGTGTGTGTGTGTGTGTGTGTGTGTGTGTGTGTGTGTGTGTTTGTTTGGGTGTGCATGTATGTGTGTGTGAATGTGTGTGTGTGTTTGTTTGGGGTGTGCGTGTATGTGTGTGTGTGTTTGGGGGACGCGTGTGCGCACGGACAATGCCTAAACTCCGTGCAGGTGATGTAATCAGATCAGTTAGCTCTTAGACCGGGGTTTATGATCTAGTTCCCACATCCGTACTTACGCGTCTCCCCCCTAACGTTAAATAATTAGCTAGTTTAAATACACCTTGAAAATAACACCTTGAAAATAACACCTGTAAAAAAAATAAAACTTTTAACGTCTGGGTTTTTTTGCTTGTTTGTTTTACTAAAAGCTTCTAGCTGTACAGACATAATCTTATGTAATTAAAAGGTTAATAATTAAATCCCTCCCCCCTGACCTCCCCCGGTCAAAGGTCAAAGGTCAAATCAATTAAGTCATAAAACTGTCAGTTTGATGAAACATGCCAGACTATACTCTCTGATGTGTATTTTATTTTGTAACTATGTTTTATTGGCAAAGAGAGAGATGACAAAACTTTATTAAAAAATAAAATTCTAAAAACAGGTGTAAAAGATAGAAAACCAGCCGGAGACAAAAATACGAAGAAAAATTAAAAAAACCTTTCTAGAAAAAGTATAAAACCACATAAAAGAAATGTAGAAAAACAAAAATATCTAGAAAAATAAAAAGATTAAAAGCAGGTAAAGCATGTAATAGTGTCGCTAACTATATGGATAACCCCACTGAATAATTTTGAATGAGTTGAAATTAGATTACTGACCATATTTAGACGTCACAATGAAATAGCTAAGTCAAGATCAAAGGTGATAGGATATAGAGACTGGTCTAACTAACTAACAAATAAAATATATTGGAGGAGTTAACTCACTAACATTTGTCAACATGTATATATTTCAACACTGATTTAAAATATCTAATATTAAATATTGACAAATGATTGTAATAGTAGGAATAAAGCTTAAGATTAAAATAACTTGAAAATAACTAAAGTAACCGTTGCCGCCGTAAAAACTGTAGATACTCTTAAGGGTAGAGTGCTTGGCGAGAAAACTTGGAAATTAATTGCCATATAGAACGGAGGAATTCCAATCTTCTCAGATCAACCATGGCTAAGTGAACTTGTGAATAAGCAGCTATGAGCACAGATTCATTCATGGCTAGCAATGTGTTAAAAGAGACACGGGGCATTAGACAGCACTTTTGGAATAAGCCGACATATTGATGAAGATGGCTTTGAGTGTTGGTAGTCTGCTGAATTGATAAGCTTAAAACTGTGCCTCTTAACTGAATGGCAAAATCTGGATAATGCAGATGCTATGTTTCCTCATCTTAGCCTAAGTAACAGAATACAGAGACTTTGGACTAAAGACTGATTAGTACTAATTTTTGACACATTACCTGCTAGCCAAACATCACTCAAGGCAACACTAGACTTAACCCAACTTCCTTGTGGTCCATATGAACCCAGAGCAGTCCCTGACAAAGAAAACATTGAGTGTAGGTACTTAAAAGTACACATAATTCAGAAGAGACAGGTTTTTTGGGAGAGAGGTTTGGCATCATCCTTCTTAGTTGACGGGGTAAATTCACTTTTGCCTTGTTTTGACAAAGAAAATTCCAAGAGAGAATGTTAAGGATCCCACACAGGCGGAGCCAATAGCAGTGGTGTTTATTATGACACAGAGAGATGTACACAGAAAAACAACACAAACTCAAACAGGGAACCAGTAATGGAGTGCGCTAACCAGGAGGAGGGGAAACAGGTGCAGGACGGGTGGTGAGCGTGGACACGGGGGCGGCAGGAGAAACTGAAACTAAAGGAACAAACGCTCAGAAGATGTACAAAGTCCAACGGGAAGCGCCACGCTCACTCGGGGCGGAAACCAGGAAGCCTGGGGAAACAGAGAGCTGGACGGGACAAGCGAGGCAGAACAGTAAACAGAACACGGGAAACAAAGTCAATGATACAAGACAGAGTTCACTTATCTTTCTGGGTAGAAACGAGAGCAGAGCGATGTGAGGACATCCGACACGTATATTGATCCGCGCCGTGCTGTGAGGCTGAGCTCTTATTAAGGTTGCTGTTGCTCTGTTTAGCAATCTTCAGGTGAGCCAGAGGTGCAATGCATCCTGGGAGTTGGAGTCTCACTCATGAGTACTCCCAGGGCGCGTCTCTGGCTTCCTCCATCAGTCACCGCTGTGACAGAGAACAGGAGAACAGGCAGTTCATTCCCCTAGAAGCGCACCCAGACAGACAGGTCCAGGAATTTACAAACTGAATGTAATTCAGAATGATCAGGGGAGTGTCAAGAGCACTGTATAGGCGTGGTCACACAGTACATGTCTTTGCCAAGGAAGAAAAGAGGTGGGATATGGAGAGAGCAAAACAGCGGGGTGACACGCCCCAGCTGTCTGGACTGAGCTAGCATGCTCAGATCTATTGTATACCCAATTAAATGTAAACCCTAATTTAGAAGCTGTAATTGTACATCATATACCTGAAGGGAGACCTTATGATATGTATAGAGTACAGCACAGCTTTACAAATGATAAGCAGCAGATAGTGAGAAGAGATTATTTTAAAATATTGCCAAAAAAGGAGAAAGATAAAATGGTGTCTGATAATATGTTGGCATTTATAATGACAGTCTCTATTTTAGTAGGTGTCCTATGCCCTTATTACAGAAACACAGAGAGAAGGAGAGTCAGACGTGGAGTGTGTGCCTATGAGGCAGAGAAAGAGAGTGAAGGAGGCCATGCCCCATGCACAAGGAATACCACAGAAGAGTGCCAGAAGAGTGTCTGAACTCCACCCACACATCAGAGACCCCATCTGCCACGAGAACAGCCAATAGCTCCATCTAGTGAGACCTTTATTTTATACCTATTCTCTGCACACACACACACACACACACACACACACACACACACACACAGACAGACAAGGACAACCATGGGAAACAAACTCAACAAGAAACCTGACACACCCCCTGAGGTTACACCTTTCAACTTGATGCTGTTGGAGGGTGTGGCTACCAAAGCGGAGCTGGCATGCTGTATGAGACTATGGAATAAAATGACTCAGACATCAGAAAAGCAATGGCCTCTAAGAGGATCTTTTGACATGGATCTATGCCAACTGGTTCAGGGTTTGGAGAAAAAGGCAGAGGCTAAAACAACAAACCAGATCTTGACAAAACAAAGAAGGTTAAAATCTCTGCAAGAATTTAAAAATCAAGTAACTCAAGTGAAAAATAAAACAAGAATACACGAAAACAGAAGTAGCACAGAAAGAGCAAGAAAATAAAGACAAACAATAAGAGGATAACGTAACCAAGGAAGAGGATGAACAACGTGTTCAAGAAAAACAAAAAAAGACCTCCACCTAATGCACCATCAAAGAACCCAACAACTGGACTATACCATGTGATTCACACTGACACATGGCAGGATGCAGAATTGCATATGGCAGGAACTATAATACTGATACCTGGTAAAGGAGAATGCTATGGACTGCCTAGCGCAGTTGAAGATGCATTTGCCACAAATATACAAACTAGTTATGTACCTGTGAGTCAAACACCTGCTAACAGTATTCAAACCACCTATGCCCCTGTATGTCCAACACATAATAGAAGTGCTAATCCTTTTCTTCAGACTGATCAGGTGAGAATGAGGTGGAATAATCATGATGCTTTGGAAGCAAACTCTAATGCTGCCACTTATTCAGCAAAAGCATCAAGTCAAGGAGAAAGGACTTAAAGCTTTGATGTTGTCCAGGGACTGTTCCCAATTCGCCAGAGAATTGAAAGTGAAATAACAATTGAACCTATTGAGGAGGTGAAAAGAAGACACTTTCAGGTCCAAGATGATATACAGGAAATGATGAAACAAAAGATGAACAAATCAGAAGGGTGGAAAAGGCACAAAAAGATCAGGAGGACTCAACAACACAAGTGTTAGAACAACAGAAACAAGTGGGAAACAAATGTGATAAGATATTAAAAACAGTAAATCAATAAATCAGCTGACTGACTAATGAGCAAGAATTAGAGGATGATTTCTTAACAGAACCCAAAGAATCAGAAATGGCTGAACCTACAGAAACTCAAGGCAGATATTCCAAAAAGACTATGGAGCAAAAGAAACCAGAAGACACATTCCAATGCATCCACTTGAATAGCCCTTGTTGTACAAAGGACATACATACACATATGTGCCCTGGTCAATTTTGGATCTGCAAGGCTTAATTGAACAACTACCAAACATAAATGATGTAGGTCAAAAATGGATAACAGTCTTTGAAGAACGCAAGGCAGGATGTAAATTGGCAATTGGAGATATCGAAGCTATCTTCCATCCATTATCTTACGCTTTATCTCGCTAGTTGGGGTTACGGGGGAGGCTGGAGCCAATCTCAGCATCATTGGGCGAAGGCAGTCCATCGCATGGCCAACACACACTCACGCACACATTCACACCTATGGGCAACTTTGAGTGGCCAATCAACCTAACATGCATGTCTTTGGACTGTGGGAGGAAACCGGAGTACCCGGAGGAAACCCAAACAAGCATGGGGAGAACATGCAAACTCCACACAGAATGGACCGGACCGGGAATCAAAGCCAGATAGTCTTGCCGTGAGGCAGCAGTGCTAACCACTACACCACCGTGCCACCACCGAAGCTATCTTGTGTCAAACAATTGGAAAAACAAGAACTCAAGGCGTTTTTGCAACAGCCAATAAAAGCCATCTGATCAAAACACAAGGACATGATGACACATTAGTGAATCTGCATAGAAATGCCTTATGGTATGCCATCAGAAAAGAGTTTCCAATAGTGATGGATCCCAACCTGTTGGAGATCATGGAATTGCACACAGGCATGGGAGTCAATGACTACATAGGTAAATTTCAAAAGAAATTTGGAAGAAACAGGATCAGCATGGAACCAGAATGACACCAGTAGAAAGCTCTTTCAGATGTTGAGCCAGCACAGAGAGGTACAGGATGCTCTGGAAGAAGTTGTAGGATTGGGAAGCATGAGTTGGCAAGTGTTCAAAGACCATATCATTCATAATGATGATATGTAAAGATACAGAAAGAAGAAGGAAAAAGAAAAGGAAAATGTAGAAAAATTGTCTGTGCAACTCCAAAAAGCCCAGCTCACTGAACTGAAGAAGAAAGAGCAGAAAAAGAAGGATGACGCAGCAAATCAGGCTACTGTTGTAGTTCAGCCAAAAATCGAAAATTCGAAATTGTCACTCAAGCTGCAGTAGTGACCCAACCCAACCAGTTAATAAACCAGCCAAATCAAATGGTGGCCAATAACTTTCTAACCATGCCTACTATACAACCTATACAACCAGCCCAGCCAGCTCAGGTGAAAGCTCCAATGATGTATACATTAATGGGACATCGGGCAGAAGAGGACGAGGAAGAGGACAAGGTGGTATGCCAAGACAATCAACAATTCCAGCCACTGTTAAATCAACAATTCCAGTCATTGCCACCACCTCAAAATGAACAATCATACCAAAGATCCTCAACCACCTGTTGGACATGTGGACAAGTGGGCCATATAAGCCATTACTGCCCAGCAGGTGAAATACCTGAACAAAAGTGGTATTGATGGTGCCCAGAGGATCCAAAGGGGGAGCATTTGCAATTGGTAACTTCCACCTCTCTGGCAGGGGAGCCCAAACTGCAAGTAACAATCAGTGGTCAGCAACAACATCCCTTTCTAGTAGATACAGGAGCCACCCACTCAGTAATTGGCTCTGAACGAGCTCACCTCCCCTTGTCCAACAAGAAGATCAGGGCACAAGGCTTTTCTGGGGAAACACAAACATTAACATTTACTGAGCCACTAGAACTGACCATTGACACACAAAAGATAATAACACCTCTACTGTATTCTGAATCAACTCCTGTAAATTTATTGGGAAGAGACGCACTGTGTAAATTGAAAGCAGACATTAAATGCAAACTTGATGGTTTGTTGATAGACTTTCCAGTTCACGCATGACAAATGCTAATGTCAACAGTCAAAGAACAACAGAAATTTCCTCAACCAACAGTCTACTGGCTAAAACTAATGGAGTCATACTTGAACACTAGCTTTGTGATTTGGAAACCTTGGATACAAGCAATATGGCCCCAAAATGCAGGATGTTATGGATGATTTGCATTGTACTCTTTTCAATGATCCTAACAGTACACAAGACACATATGATATGGCCTAGGAAGACAGCATGGAAGGAAAATCCATCCTTTTGACCACAGGAGACATAATCATAGCAGAATTAGATCCATCAACATCACAATGGTACCAAGTGCCGAATGCAATTCCACGTGTTTCACTAATGATCTCAGGACATTGTCACACAAAAGTCTTAGGACGTATGATGAGAGCCAGCAAAGGCATAAACTTGGTAAAAACCGACAACAAATACATCCACAAATATGCAGATGGCTCTTACTACAGGGTAGCAACAAAATCTGTGGATCGAACAATAGGTGAAAAAGTTATGGTGGACAAGATAAGGAACATCACCCAATATCTCTTAACAATGGAACAAGAAGAGCTATTGTAGCAGGTGCCACCTCAATTATGGACTCAGCATCATACTGATGTGGGTTTGGTGAAATCAGATGGAGAGCTGCAGCATATGAAGGGATAAAACCAACTATAGAAGGACTATTGGCAGCAGGAGTCTTGATTGAGACAAAAAGTCCTTGCAACACACCAATCTTTCCTGTGAAAAAGCCAAACTCAGACAAATGGCAGCTGGTACATGATCTTTGAGCAGTTAGTGCCATTGTCACAGCTGAAACACCTGTCGGGCCAGATCCACACACCCTTTTGTCAAACATACCCCCAAACTCTAAATACTACACAGTAATTGATTTATACTGAGCCTTTTTCAGCATTCCACTACATGAACAATCAAGATTTCTTTCCACTCTCACTTATGGAGGGGAACAATACACATACACTAGATTACCACAGGGATATTGCGAAAGCCCATCGGTGTTTAATAGGGTAGTTGTAGCTGACTTGAGGAACATAAACACTGAGAGTACTACCCTACAATATTCTGATGACATCTAATTTGTAGCCCAACGAAAGAACAATGTGAGAGAGATTCACTTTTGGTGTTATCAGCCATAGCAGAAAAAGGTCATAAAGTGAAGACGGACAAGCTACAATTTTGCTCACAGGAAGTAGACTATTTAGCAGATGTCTAAATGTCAATTATGCCATCTCACATCAAAACAGTTCAGAATGCCCCAAGACCTACTACAGTGTCTGAAATGTTGACATTTCTAGGCATGGCACTATATAGTAGACAGTGGATATGTGACTTTGCCTCAAAAACAGCCCATTTGAGAAGATTAATACGCAGTGCAGGTCAACGGAATTTAAAGGGGAAGTTATCATGGGATGAGGAAGCTACTCAGGCATTTGAACAAATTAAAATAGACCTATGCACAGTTCCAGTGCTTGCAAATCCTGATTACTCAAAACCATTTCAATTGTATGTAGCAGCCAGAAATGGTTATGCCAGTGCAAAACGCCGGATGAAAACCAAACGCATTACCCATCTTATTCCTCATGAGATGCTCACAGGATGGCCAATGCCAGTGACTTATCTTAGAGGCCCAACAAAAGTTGCTCACACACACATGGTTTAAGACATACACACAGACAAGTCTTGCTATGGCTGGCAAACAGTCATCTAGACTCCAACTGGTACGGTCCAGGGTGTGAGCTTAGCGCCACCATGGATCATTTCGAAGCCTCATTTGAATGACCAATTCCATGCACTGAACGCCAACTGAATTCGTGGGACATGTACCGGACTCCAGGTCCACGAACACTTTTGGGACTTCTTTTTGTGGCAGCATCAGTTGTTTTGTTTGTTTACTTTCTTTTTCTGCCACAGTTTTTTGACGAAACTGTGACTGTCATGAACATATCGCACACGAATTACACATCTTGCCCTGATCCCGCTCACGCATGACCTAAGAGACATATTATTGACTCATTGAAATCTTTGTTGACAACATTAAGAGAACATTTATTGTATAATGCGTCCAAAAGTGATAATGTGTGGCTTTCATATGTCAGTTTCACCACTTGTTCCATTACCAAAGACAATTGTGTTGTTTGTGCTCAAGGCAGACCCACTCCAATGATTGCTCCTTTGCCTTTCAATTCATCGGACTGTGCACCTTCCAAAACCGAGTTATGTCCCTTATGGTGTTTGTGGTACAAAGGTTGTCCTCTTTACTACCATCTCACTAGCCTCCCTATGTGTTATAAGTATGTTGACATGCCTATGGCCATCTTTTCTCCTGTTTCTGCACATCTTCTCAGAGGCACCGCTGGTAACAATAGAGCCAATTGGTACAACTCAACTGTCTTTCCTGACCGTTTTTACTCATCTAAGGCTAACAGTTTACAATTGGGTAATTTCAATGGATTGTGTCAGAAAATTTGGCTTGTGCATCATGCTTGTTCTTTGGCTTCACTGAACCTACATACTTTACTCATACTAATAATAGCTGTGTAACTGTTGATGACTATGACTATAATCTTCCCTTGTTTTCGTTGAGAGACAATAGTCTAGCTAATCAGTAGCTGACCAATTGCGCTCTACTTCCTTAATGACATGGCAGAATCATGTTGCCATTGATATGCTTTTGGCAGAAACTGGTGGTGTATGTGCCATGTTTGGTGACACTTGCTGTGCCTTTATTCCTAATAACACTGCCCCAAATGGTTCTGTAACTCAAGCCCTTTCTCATCTTCAGCATCTACGTGTTGAGTTGGCCATAAATTCTGGCATTGATACTGCTTTCACTGGCTGGTTTGATTCTCTTTTTGGCAAATGGAAACATGTAATGTTGTTTCTCTTATCTTCTCTTTTGATTGGTCTTTTGCTTTTCTCACTCTGTGGTTGTTGTGTTGTTCCCTGTGTTCGCAGTTTAATTCTCAAGGCTGTGGACAAATCTGTCTTTACTCAGATGTACGTGGGATTGCTGGTCAAGCCCTCTGGCACTCATGTTTCGCCACTTCTTTGTCATTTTGAACCCACTGAGATGGTTGCGGCTGTTTGCTTAGTCTGTCTTGCTGTGTCATGTGGGTGTGACCTCGAACCGTCCTTTTGCACTCCTTTTTGATCCTTTTGATGTGGGTCACAAAGAGGGCGTGCTACGTAGGTTTCCACATTGGATAGGTTTTCTATTACACTTTATCTTTCTCCATATCCCATTACACAAACAAGCTTGGACTCATTTTTATTTTCCATCTTTCATTTGCACCATTTTTGGTTTGGTTTTAGACTGGTTTGATATTTTTCCTTATTTTTTATGTTTTGTCCGTTTTATTTCATTTTCCTTTTTTTCCCACTGCCTTTTGTGGGTTCCTCTTGACATGTTGTGGTTACTTTTTCACATTTATTACTTTTTCTTTTTGTCTTTCTTTTTCTTGTCTCCCTTTCGTTGTGTTTCCTTTTGAATAAGGAGAAATTATTATATTTTTTTGACTTTGATGATATTGCCTGTATGATATTGCTTTTTGACTTTGCTATTTCAGATTCTGATCTGCTTTGATATTATTGATTAATGATAACATTTTTATGATATTTTTGATTATATTATGATACTTGTCTTGATATCTTGATTATATTTTTGATTGATGTGTTGATTCTATATCTGCTTAGCAAGTTAGCATGGGTCTCTCAAGGTTGACTATGGTTACTGACGGTGGTGTCTGCCTGAAGGTTTCTGCCTGAGGGTAGTGTAAATGCCGGGTCACCTGGTCACCCTGGGGATTCCGTAGTCTGATTTTTAATTTAATTATATTTTTGACTTGGTTTGATTTGTCTTGAGTGAACGGTTTGAAATGAAGATATTGATTTTAATTTTTTATTTTAATCTGACTCAATTTTGCCTGACTTTTGATGTATAACAGTATGCAAATAACCACTATATTATGGATTATTAGTCATTTATTCTAGTCTCATTACTATATCCCATAATACTAATAATACCACATTTTAATTTCTTTTGACATGTACTCAGATATATTTATTATGTATTCAGTGGATTGTATTATTGATTACTACACAATACTTGTGTTGGTTTTACCAACATACCATTGATTGTCTTTACATTTAGAAGTTTATGCTGTCAATTGTTTTCACATGGACATCTTTAAAAAAAACAAAAAAGTCAGCCTTGACTTGGATATAATTGTGCCCAAGTGACGTTTATGGATATGATAATTGGGAGATAATAGTTGACAAATGAACCCCGTGTAATGATATAAGAGGGGGGGTGGTGGTGGTGGTGGTGGTGTTGATTTTCACCCCTCAGCCAGGTATTTAAGGTTGTACACCGAAAACAGCAGCTTCATTCCCATCCGGATTGTGAAATCATCTGAAACAAAGAAGCCTTTTTCTCTTTGCATTAAAACTCAGCTTGGAATTTTTTTTTATACAGAACTATCCTTTTGGGTATTATTTTGGGAATTGATATTTCAGGAAAAATGAAGATGTATTTTATGTCTGGCGAAAAGCCACGACATCTTCCCCTTGTTATCAGACTCTTAGAGTCTATATTCTCTTTTAAGAAATCGTAAAGACCCATATCTATTCTCTGGCCTTTTTAAATTGTGATCAGAGGTTATGTGTTTATGTATGTGTGTCTCTCTGTGTGTGTGTGTGTGTGTCCATATGTGTCTTAATTTCTTTTATGTTAATTCTTCATTTATTTTTAATATTATTTTATTGTGAAGCATTTTGAAGCTTTGCCTTAGAAAAGTGCTATATAAATAAAGTTTAGTTATGTACTTATCTCAAGTTAAGAAGGTAAGGAATGCAGAGCTGTTATCTACAAGTACATGTAATGCTGGTCCTTTGGTATTCCTGGCCTTACAGGTGTTTACACAAGGATCTGGAAACATCATCTGCTCTTGTACATAGTGGGTGCTCTCTCAGCACGAAAGTGAGGTTTGCACAAAGCAAGTTGGAGGAATGTCTTTAAATGGGTATATTATGAATTTACTTTTTTTCAGGTTTTATCACATACAGGGTATCTTGAGTGCCTAGCAAACTATTTCAGAAAACATAGGCATAGCAAGCCTATTTCAGAAAACATAAGCTTAAAAGCTCTGCTCAGCATCAATGCCATTTGTGATGTCACAGACAGGCTCACTGGAATGATACCACCCCCATCTGAATATCTCCACCTACTGTGTGAGTATCTCCACTCATGGTTTGAGAATCCCCTTTACAATGGGCACCATTTTTTTTTCTATTTCCTTCAGTAGAGACAAAAGTTTTGTTTTTTTTTAAAGCATGTAGAATATAAATCCTTGCAAGATGATTTATTTATTTTTTTTTTAATATTATTATTTTTTATTTTTATTTTATTTATTACAGTTTGACCCATTGTTCATTTTGACATGTTCCATCAGCCAATGCAGTAACTACATA
Organism: Scorpiodoras heckelii; assembly: GCA_028566435.1. Lineage (NCBI taxonomy): Eukaryota > Metazoa > Chordata > Actinopteri > Siluriformes > Doradidae > Scorpiodoras > Scorpiodoras heckelii. Next base: position 1,512 of record JAOVVH010147312.1, on the reverse strand, counting down.
ATATGCCTATTGGTAGAGTGGGGGTGGAGTGAGGAGTGGCTCATTACCATCATTTAACACTAGAAGTGCCAAGCGCCAGTCATCTAACTGCAGTGAACAAAAACTCAATCAAATTTGATTGTACTCAATCATATTTCCAGCACTCTCCTTCCATGACTTTTCCTAAATATGTGTGTTTTATCAAGATGCATTGTTAAATTTTAAAAATCACACTGGTACAAACTAGTTTAAAGCCATCTATTTGTTTCCTGTTTGTGTGAAATTGCTGTCATTCTCACATATGTGACCATGTTATTTCCTGCTTTTATAGACTGCAAATAACTTTTACCTAGAATTATACATTCACCAGGCACTTCATTAGGTACACAAGTACAACATCTCTGTAATACCAATATCTAATCAGTCAATCACATGGCAGCAACTTAAGAGATGGTAATAAGGAGCAGGTGCAAGTGTTTACCTTTTCTGTCACTTCTGGCTCTGTCTCCTGTTGCCAGATCTGTGCTGGATCCCGCACCTGCTGCCACATAACCCCACTGCCCAGGCTCAGGCCAGGGAGCATCCCCCCTCTCCCACCCAATGAGAGAGTAAGTACGCTACAGCCATCTGTGCACCTGGTCTGTGGATCACCTCGAACTTGAAAGGCTGGAGGGATACATACATCATCATACGATCATGATGAGATCATGTGGTGGAGTCAATGGAGCTGGGTGTGATCCGAACAGCATGTGAAGAGCGTCCCCAGCAAGTAGTAGCAGAGAGTGAGGACCGCCCACTTGATAGCTAGGCATTATTTCTTAACCATGCTGTATTTGTGCTCCTGGTTGGAGAGTTTCCTGCTGATGTACAGCACAGTGCTCCTCACCATCCACCACTTGGGACAAAACAGCCCCTATCCCTCTGTTCGATGCATCTGTCTGCAGCAGAAAGAGGAGAGAATTCAGGAGAGTGCACAAGAGGACCATCACAAAGTGCCGCTTTTACCTATTTGAAAGCCAGGTGGCACTGCTCCATCCACTGGACCACATCTGTTTCCCCTATTTAGTAAGAACATAGATTGGTATAAATCGGCCATAATAGCCAGCCAGCCCTAAGAACTGCCTCACTTCCTTTTTGGTCCTGGGCTACAGGCAGGTTGCAATCACCATGGTTTTGACAATTTAGGGCCACACCTGCCACACCTTCGACCAAGGTGGAAGCCACCCAATTGTAAACTTCTTCAGGTTAGCTGTGAGCCCCACATGCTTCAGCAATCTGAGGATGGCCCAGAGATGTTGAATGTGCTGCAGCCAATCATTAAAGAAAATGATTATATCTAAACATAGTACAAAAAGTAAGGAAATTTGTGTTTGGTAGATTATTTCTTTGTTGTAACAATGATTCTTGGCAATAAATCTTATACTGTTAGAAAGCCTTTTAATTTCCTTTTTAAATAGTGCCACATTTGTAAGGAACATGCATTTGTGGGATGAGCAGTAGTGCTGAGTATGTGGGTTGTGCCCATGAAAAATT
>JAOVVH010147284.1:0-13648 GCA_028566435.1 Scorpiodoras heckelii | reverse complement strand
GCCTTCTCAGGTGACATCACCTGTAGATAAAGGATAGACGAGTGGCCCCCTTTGGCCACAAGAGGGAGACAGAACTTGGCTTGCACAACACACACACACAAAAAAAAGATATCAGAAAAACTCAAATGAACGTTTTGGCTCCTATAACAAGAATTGTCATTTTGGAATACAGGGATAGGAATATTATGTTCCTCTCTAAGATGATGAGCAAAAGGCAAAACCTGGTGGTCCAGCATCTCAATGTAGACATTGTGGTTCAGATTTACTGTCACCTCAACCAAAAGACACATTTCCACATAATTAAAACACACCCAGAACATCACAGAGCCTCCTCCAGCTTTAACCATACTTTGCACGCATTCCACATGAAGGCTTCCTGAGGTCTACAATGAACAAGATGCCTAGCATCATTTACCTATAGGTAGAAATAGGATTCATCTGACCATATAACACATTTCCAGTTATGAACAGTGAGAACAGAATGTTTGTGTCATTTTCCCACTGTCGGCTTTGTGGGCAGAAGTAGGCAAAGGCCTCTTGCATGCCACTCTGCTCCATATGTTCATGGTATGCAGTTCCCTATGAAGTGTTCTTTCAGAAAGTGGATGTGAAGGATCTGTATTGACTTCTAGGAGCAATTCTTGCCTGGAAGCGGTTTTTATTCACAAGCCATGAAACACAGCGCTGGTCCATGTCTGTCAGTTTTATCTTTCAGCCACAGTTCTGATGAGAATTTCCAGGAGACTGGGATTTTTACCACTGCTGGTAGGCCCATATGACTGTATGCTTCAATAAACCTGCAAATTTAGCTACTTCCTTCACACTATGGCCTTTGGTATGCCCAAATGCAATCACTCCTTTTTGCTTTGAGACCCATTTTCCACACCTTGGACGAGACATTCACTGCACCATACCATCTTTTCTCAAACTATAAATCCCGTTGCACACCCCAGAGGTAATTATGGCACTCTATTAGGAGCACTTTGTACAGTATAGTAATACTGGGTAGGATGTCCCTTTTCTCTCAAAACAGCCTTGATTCTTTGTGATATCGGTTCCACAGGAATTCAGACTGGAAATCAGGAAGCATTCCTTTGAGATTCTTTGCTATATTGACTGGGAAGGCTACTGAAGAACATGGAACTCACTGTCATTCTCATGAAACCAGTTTGAAATTACCTTTGTTTTGTGATGGTACATTATAATGCTGAAAATTGCCATTAGAAGATGGGTAAATTGTGGCCATGAAGGGATGCACAGCAACACTATTCAAACAGGCCATGGCATTCAAGAGATAACTAATTGGAATTAACGGGCCACACATGCCAAGAAAACATTCCCCACACCATTACATCACCCCCACCAGCCTGGACTACTGACACAAGGCAGGTTGGGTCCATGTATTCTTGCTTTTGTTGTCAATTCCTGACTCTACCATCTGTGTGCCTCTGTCCAGTTTTGGTAAGCCTGCGCCCACTGCAGGCTCAGCTTTCTGTACTTGGCTAACAGAAGTGGAACCTGATGTGGTCCTGTGCTGTTGTAGCTCATCTGCCTCAAGAAGTGACATGTTGTGCACTCTGAGATGATTTTCTGCTTGGCATAATTGTACAGAGAGGTGAGAGATGAGGCATGAGAGATTGTGGAGCCATGCCATCAGATAGCACTCTCTACCACCATCATCAAAACACCAGATGACTGCTAATCTTTAGGAGGAACAGTGTTCACCATTCCAGATGAATTACAGAGACTTGAATGTTAAGACACAGTGAAGCTGTTACATTGGTTTTTCCTTTTGTCCCTCATCTGCATATATATATATATATATATATATACTGTATATTAGTGCTGTCACACGAAAAAAAATTTTAATCGCGCGTTAATCGCGGTTTTAACGCACATTGTGATTTGCGTTGTACATGCAGGTCGGCATCGTAGGACCATTGAAAACGTTGATGCCGTTTATCACTGGTCAATTTTAAGAGAAACGACTGCTGAATGTTGCCTCATTATTCACTTGTGTAAAAGTGAAATTTTAAAGATGATTGACGTCTTTTCATTCTTTAAAATAAAAAATAGCTTTTGTCTTTCGTTCATCTGATATACTAATTAAAGTTGGAGTTTAATTAAAGGCATCAATTCTCCTATTAGAGTAACGCAACACGTTGTAACCGAAGAGTAAGTTTACATTCCAACCAAAACATACATTAAAAAGTTAAAATACATCACCTACAGTTCATTTCATCACATTTATTACAAAAGTGCCTACAGCTATTAAAATGAGTCTGAACAGCTAAATTTCTAGCATGTTCACATGCTACAGCCAAGTGTTATTTTGTAACAAATATTTATTTATTTATTTTTTTTAAACATTTTTGCTTTTTCACTAACGAGATTGTAACAAGAAATACATACCAGCAATGATCCTACAGGACCAGGTGGACCAGGATGTCCTATCTCTCCAGGCAGGCCTTGGGTCCCAGAAGGTCCTCTTTCTCCAGGTCGACCCCTCTCACCCTGAATACCTCTTTCTCCAGGGATCCCAGGATCACCCTGCAACATTAAATCACTGGCACAATGCAAATAACCCAGCACAGAAATGGGCTAGTGTTAACTTTTTAAGATTATTTTGAGCTATTTAAGGTTTATTTTGAGCAATGATTCATTAAAACCTGTATGGGCTTCATTAAACATCATTGTAGTTATTGTGTCTTAGTGCAAGTACTTCAGTATTTACAGTATACTGTACATAGTCATTTGCTTATCATATACTCAGGGGTTAAAGTGGGCTGGACCAGTGTTCTGGCACCTGTTATTAACACATAAATAAGTCTGACTGGCAGAGTTCAGTTTTCATGTACTGCAGCCTTCCAGCTGAGTTCCTTCCAGCTGATGCCATCAGGATAATCACTCAAGAAATCAGAAACCAATGTCATCCCAGGGCCCCACCCCCATACTCAGCCCAGATTTTTCCTGGTCTCATCCCTTCCCTTCAGTGGAAGCTAGCACTTCTTTTATTTGCACACTGTGTAATCCAGTCTATAGTTATGCATGTGAATGGGCATGAAGTTTAGAAATAAATTCAAAGCTGTAACATGAACCAGGCTTCCTTACTGGACCACTTCAAAGAAGCACATCTTAACCCAAAAACACACACAGATTCTGATACCAAAAATAACCAGCCACAAATGTATATTTGGCTATTATTCGTCTATTTAATCAGTTTTTGAAAAGATTACCAATTATTATTAATTTGTTTACTATGTTCTGATTGAAGTGTTTACATACACTTGTGCATATACATGTGTTTTACTCAAACTGAGCTCTCAGTCTTATTATTAACAGACTATTAGGTTGAATGTAAATGAATGCTTGAAATCACTTCTAATCAAAATTATTTTATGATTATGGTGAGATGACTGTTCATCTATCCCAGCTTTTGAAAGCAAAACAACCAAATTAATTTAATGTTTAATTTGCCTTCCATGTTAGCCCACTGACTGTTATGACCCAAATGAAGTGTCCCTGTGAGATTTCATTCAAAAACTGCTGTCTCCTTTATGGTTATGGTTCCAGTAGCTTTAAAATTACACTGTAACCTCTGCTTGTACTGCATTATTAATATACTGCAATGGCAAGCATGAACAGCTAAGTCATATGAGAGTCATACACAATGCAGACTTATGCAGTTTTTAAAAAATAAGCTCTAATATATTTAAGCTGCATACAGCAGAGATTTTTTAAGGGAGAGCATGCATAACAGCTTATGATACATATAATTGCAGCTGATGTTTATTTTGAACAATTTCTCAGTTTCAGCATGGTGCTACCATAAGATCTAGACAAACAAGCAGCATAGAACACAAGATCTAACCCGCTCTCCTTTGGAACCTCTATCACCAGGCCTGCCAGCTGGTCCCTGTAAGAAGGAAATTAAATATGAAATATTGACAGACACAAAAAGAATTATTGATACTAGCAAAAAAATTGGGTACACTATTGGGTAGACTAAAACAGAGGTTGATCCAAAGGCCTTTTATCAGTGCTGTAAATCAGTTATTTTTTCAGCCAATCGTGCACAATGCATAAAATCATGCAGATCATAAAATTATATTGGTCAAGGAGCTTCAGTTAATCTTTACATCAGATATCAAAATGGGGGAAATATACATAGGGGCAATCTCCAATTCACTTGACCCACATGTCTTTGGACTTTGGGAGGAAACCAAGAGGAAACCCACACAAACATGGAGAGAACATGCAAACTCCACAAAGAAAGGACCCTAGACACCAAGCTAGTGTTTTTTTTTTGTTTGTTTTGTTTTTGCAGCATTCTGTGTAAACACTAGAGACCTTCATGTGTGAAACTCCTAAGAGATCACCAGTTTATGGAATACTTAAACCAGCGCTTCTGCCACCAACCTCCTTGTGATAAGTCACAGAGATAATACTTTCTCTTCATTCTGATGGTTGAGTGACCAATAACTGAAGCTGCAGGTGTACAGGTGTGCAATTATCAAAAGTGCAATTATCAAAAGCAGGGTTGTTTCTGTATAGGCCTGTTCATTGAGCAGGACTCGGTAGATTATTTAATATAATGCTTAAGTTCCCCTTTCACCTGTGTGTGTGCATGTCAGAGAGAGAGAGAGAGAGAGAGAGAGAGAGAGAGAAGCATAATGCCACTTATATACTTCTTCCTGAATGTCTTGAATTATTTCTCAATCTTTTCACCTTGTTAAGAACACCTGTCTGAGTTATTCAGTTTTACCGACTAGTCTGCTTGAAATTTTCCTTTAACTTAAAACATCCAGTTAGTTGCTCCCTGGTTATAATGACAACTGCCTAGATTGTTGCCGTTCAATGACTGCTTTTTTGAGTCTGCTGTAGCAAGGCTATGGGCACCAAGCAGGTGGACCAGCCAAGTCATGGGTCCAAATTTAAAACAGCGTAGCAGCAATGATTGTTGCAACAACCTGAGATGGATAACTTATTCACCTTATTTTACTGTGCAGGATAAAACTGGATGTGTCCATTTCCAATCCAACACATTCCTGTATACAATGTATACTCATGGCGATAGCTCTACCTCCAGTGTCACCAGTGGCGGCTGGTGCTAAAAGTTTTGAGAGGGGCGTAAATGAACTGAAAAATCAAAACAAACAAAAAATCTAAACAAGTCTTAAAAAAGGCAACACACTGCAATGCTGCTTAAACACTGGTCAGTAGAACTACTTGAACATAAATTTTGCCCTCCTTACCTTCTGTGCTACAAATTTCTCAATTAAAAAATTTCACACAATCGATTATTCGAGACAGCACATGCCGATTTTTTTCACCTCTTCATTGTGCCTTCTAATGCCAGTCCTGTAACTGTCATCTATAGTATCTCACTAAAGTGAGTACACCCCTCACATTTTTGTAAGTATTTTATTATATCTTTTCATGGGACAACACTGAAAATATAACAATTTGACACAATGTAAAGTAGTCAGTGTACAGCTTGCATAACAGTATAAATTTAGTGTGCCCTTAAAATAACTCAACACAACTATTAATGTCTAAACCACTGGCAACAAAAGTGAGTACAGACCTAAGTGAAAATGGCCAAATTGTGCCCAATGTGTCAATATTATTGACACATTGGGCACAATCTGAGCATGGAGCTCACTAGAGCTTCACAGCTTGCCACTGGAATCCTCTTTCACTCCTTAGAGACCTTGTTAGAGACCTTGCGCTCCTCCACCCTCCATTTGAGAATGCCCCACAGATGCTCAATGGGGTTTAGGTCTGGAGACATTCTTGGCCAGTCCAGCACCTTTACCTTCAGTTTCTTAAGCAAGGCAGTAGTCATCTTGGAGGTGTTTTGGGGTCATAATCATGTTGGAATACTGCCCTGCGACCCAGTTTCTGAACAGAGGGGATCATGCTCTGTAGCTGTAACATGTAACTGTAGCTCCCCACAGCCGGCAGCACTCATGCAGCCCCAAACCATGACACTCCCACCACCATGACTGACTGTAGGCAAGACACACTTGTCTTTGTACTAAAAGGCATTACTTACATTGCACCAAGTTAGCCAACTCCTTTTCTCATAACAGGAGCTGGAAAAGCCCAAGGTGTAAGCTCGTCCTCGATCACTTGCCTGCTGCTGAATTTGTAAATTGGGTCGATCCGGTCCAAGCTCCTTTATACTTTTTTTTTCTTCAACCGAACACCTGGTGAAGGGATTGTTTGTAAGGATAAAACTGAATTTTCCTTCATGTGGAAAAAATTATGTGCCATCTTAAAATGTAAACTGTTTAACGAGTTAGATCTTCTGCATCCTCTTGGTCAGCTAACGAGCTGACTGAATGTGTATGGGAGGATAGTCCAATCACATAAGAAGAAAAAGAATGAACTATACTTATAAGCTACCGATAAAAGTAAGTGTGTCCGGAGCTGCGCCCAGCAGCAAACTTTTAGGCAACCAATTAAAGCGCTACCCCAGGTCACCTGCTTGGCAAAATAATAAGGACCTACATACAAACGCATTTGTCCGCCGCCCCACAAACAGGGAGTATATGGTATACATGTAATGTCACAGAAATTCAGCAGATACAATTCTTAATCTTTAAAAAAAAAAAAGGCCATTATTACTAGTTACAAAATATTTTTGCAATATATAATTTACATAAGTTTATATGTCTAAGTAGCATTTATTCTCTGGATAATTTGATGGGGGCGGCACCCCAGAGCCCCCTATTGACTAGCCACCACTGAATGACACCTATAGTTAGACACATCTGTCTGCCTGTCATTGTGCACAGGCTAGTAGGTACTTTTGCACACACTATATAATATACCAGACAGAGACAGCAACATACTGTGGCGGCTGGCGTGGAGAATAAGGACCAGGCAGGTAAGACATTGTTCCCAAGTAAGGCTTTTATTGCTCTTTTTAAGAACAACACCTGCTAACACAGGCCAGAACAGGAACAAAGGAGAATGAACTTCACCGTACGGTGAGCCTGCAAGGCAATAAACTGCAAGGCATGCTGGGAACACAAGCACACAACCCATAACCCCGCCCCCAAGCACACACACACACACACACACACACACGCACGCACACACACACACAGTGACAACCGTCACAATACCTAAATTAATCAGTTTGTTATGGTATATTATTAATTCAGTTACTCTGTGAAATCTAGGAGAAGTTTGTCTTAAATAAGAAACAGACAGATGTTTTGCATATCATGTTGGCTAGGTGAAAATTAAAAGCATGTTGGCTAACAAAAATTAAAGTGCCAAAAATTCTTGTAACCTTACAGTCCCACTTTTCCCTTACTTGGTTTTCACCTAGTGCAGTGAAGCAGCAGTACTGCATGGCCATCAGCTTGAAGCAAAGTCCCAAGTGTCCATCCAAATAGGATGCAATAATTATTAGAAAGAAGGTCATTTCTTTCTAGCTTCAATTTCATTAGACAACTGTGTTTGGGAGATACAGTCCACTCTAAAGTACTGGAATAGCAAGGCAAATTCTTCTGTTTACTATACACTAAAGACATTTGGATATGAGATCCAATGATGAATATGAGATTGTACATCAAAATTTCAGTGTTCATTTGCTGATATTTACACCTAGATGTTTTAAACAACTTGAACATGGCACTTTTGTTGGTAGACACCCAATTAATAGGTAAGGAAAAGTAACGGAACAGAAAGTCTCAAAGTAAATTAAATAACACTACGTATTTGTTTGCATATCCCTGCAATATTCTTTTGTGGTGCTTTTCCAGGCTTCTTTTAGCTTCTATTGGTGTGGAAGTGGGTATCCTTTTTGACAACATGCAGTGTTCAAAGGCAAAACTCAGTGCTCAAACCAAGAGAAGGCATTCAGAGCTTTTACCTTAAATAAATATATTTTGATTACAATGAATCTCATTTAACCAGTCCTTATGTTCACTCATAATACACATATATCTGTTCTCTCTCCATATACACTATATTACCAAAAGTATTCACTTGCCCATCCGAATCATTGAATTCAGGTGTTCCAGTCACGCCCATGGCCACAGGTGTATAAAATCAAGTACCTAGGCATGCAGATTGCTTCTACAACCATTTGTGAAAGAATAGGTCACTCTCAGGAGCTCAGTAAATTCCAGTGTGGTACCGTGATAGGATGCCACCTGTGCAACAAAGTGGAAGCAATTGGGAACGAAAGCAACTCAGCCACGAAGTGGTAGGCCACATAAAATGACAGCACAGCATCAGCGGATGCTGAGGCACATAGTTCGCAGAGGTCTGCCAACTTTCAAATTTTATTCGTCACATGCATAGTAATACACAGTACAACTCACAGTGAAATGTTTTTTAACGACAGTCTGCTCACACAGGAAGCTGTTTAAAACAGTAAAGAACACTGAAAAAAATCTTGTATCACGAATTTAAGTATAAAATTTAAGTATGAAAGTATAAAATTTGAGATATTAAATGTAATAAGAATAGAAATAAGGTCAAATAGAAATATAACATTGTAACTATATGACTATATAATTAAATAACTATGAAATTTGCGGTATAGAATGTAGATGAGAATAGAAATAGTCACATAGAAATATAAAATTCAATTCTAAAATCTTAAATGTAAGCTATTATGCATGGTTGAAATGTGAAATTAGGCAAAGAAGTATGTAAACATAAACTATATGCAACGTTGGAATGACATGCAAAGAGAAATTTTGTTATTGTCCGTAGCGCAATTGTCCGTGAGATAGTCAGTGACACAATCTCTGTAGTGAAGTGTGTGTGTGTGTGTGGGAGGAATGTGGTGCATGAGAGTCCAGTGTGTGTATGTGTGAGTGTTCCAGTGTCTTAGTCCCTGCATGGCTTGTGGAAAGAAGCTCCTCCTCATTTTCTCTGTGTTCACCTTCAGGGTTCTGAAACGCTTTCCTGAGGGTAAGAGAGAGAACAGTCCATTTTGGGGATGACTGAGGTCTTTCACAATCTTCCTGGCCTTAGTCCAGCACCGCTTCTTGTAGATTATTTGCAGGTCAGGAAACTCCATCCTAGTGATATGCTCTGCTGATGGTCTCACTCTTCGGAGTGCCTGCCTGTCCTGCTTGGTGCTGTTCCCGAACCAGACTGTGATGTTCCCAGTGAGGATGCTCTCGATGGTGCAGGAGTAGAAGTTTCAAATTACCTAGGAGGGCAGTCTGAAGTCTCTTAGACGTCTTAGGTGATAAAGACACTGACAGGCCTTCTTCGCTATGGTGTTGTTGTGGCTACCCCATGACAAGTCATGTGAGATGTTAACTCCAAGGTATTTGAAACTTTCCACTCTTTCCATTGCCGTTCCGTTGATGTGGACAGGATGGTAGCTCCTCTGCTGTTTCTTGCTGAAGTCCACAATAAGCTCCTTCATTTTGATGACGTTGAGGTGAAGATTATTGTCCTCCAGCTAGGCCTTCTCGTCATTGCCTGAGATCAGGCCAACCACAACTGTGTTGTCAGCAAACTTGATGATGCTTGTAGAGCTGGAAATTGCCACGCAATTGTGGATGTACAGTGAGTACAGCAGAGGGCTCAGGACCAAACACTGAGGGGCTCCAGTGTTGATGATGAGGGTGGGTGAGACGTGCTTGCCTGGGCGGTAGTCGTTGAGGCAGGCTGGCTGTGGTTTCTTTGGGGACATGAAAAATAATGGACTGTTTAAAACATGATGGCACAATCCCCTGCATCAGTGAGAGATTAAAGATGTCTGTGAATACCGGATCTAGCTGGTCTGCACAGGCTTCCAGGACTCGACCACAGATTCCACCAGGTCCCGCTGCCTTCCTGGTATTCGCTCTTTTGAACACTAATCTTACATCTCTCTCTGATGTGACTCTGTTCTCTGACGTGCTCCTCTCTGTCAGCTGTGCAGGTATCGGTGTCATCATGGATAACACTGCCAGCTGCAGCATCGAAGCAAGCATAAATGGTATTTAGCTTGTTCACCAGAGATAAGTCTGCACTTCCCAGTCCACAGGGTGGGTGCTTATAGTTCATTATCATCCTCAGCCCCTTCCACAGACTCCTAGTGTCACTCTGCTGGAACTGTGACTCTAGTTTCTTCCTGTAGTGCTGCTTCGCCTCTTTCACCGACTTCCGCACGCTGTATGACGCAGCCTTGTACTCCTGCATGTACCCGCTGACGAGTTCCGCATTGTAGGCAGCAGTGTGGGCATTCAGAGCCTCACCTATGGTTTTGTCCACCCACGGCTTCTGGTTGGGAAATGTTTTAATGATGGTTTTCTGGACTGTGTCATCCGCTAATTTCCCAACAAGCTCCACACCCGCTTCCGTAAACATGTTAAACATGCAGTGCGGCTACTGATTGGTCCGTCCAGCGCGCGACCTCTCTCACAACCGGAAGCTCTTGCTTCAGCCTTTGCTTATATTTAGGCATGAGAAAGATGGCAGCGTGGTCTGACTTCCCAAATGGTGGCTTTGGCTGTGCTTTGTAGCTGTCCTTGTGTAAAGTGTAGTAGTGATCCAGTATCCGATTGCCCCTGGTGGGGCAGGTGATGTCCTGTTGGAAGTCTGCTGCCACCTGCTTCATGTTAGTGTTGTTAAAATCCCCAACAACAATGAGTGCAGCATGCTTATGGTGAATCTGAAACTGTGTGAGAGCATCATGAAGTGCAAACAATGACTGAGGTAAACTCCTGAGGAAGATAAAAAGGACGAAACTTTAGAGCAAGCAGCTTCAGGTTTGGTGTGCAGGAGCGTGCGAGGGTCACAACATTAGCACTGTCGCACCACCACCACCATACACACTCCACCACCTCTTGACTTCCCCAACTCCACAGTCCTGTCCACGCGATGAACTGAGAAGACCTCGGCCGGCTGGATGGCGTGGTCTGGTATTGCTGGGTTCAGCCATGTCTCGGTGAAGCAGAGGAGGTTGCAGTCCCGAATTTCTTTCTGGAACTTAATTTTGGCCCGGAGGTCGTCAACCTCGCTTTCCTTGGTGTCACTTCTTACAGAGTTTGTCATCCCATTCTTTGTTCTCCCTCAGCATTTCCCTTGGCCAGCTCGGATCCGGGGTTAACAGAGATTTAAGGTGAGGGGATTGAAAATTAACAGAAAGAAGGGTGTTTCTGTCATATCTGATCCGATCCATAGTGAAAAAAGTAGTTTGGCATAAGAAAAAATGCTCAAATTAACTAAAAAAATTTTAAGTGTGTGCAGATCAGTCGTGAAGGTGACTGAAGTCAGCGGCGCCATCTTGGAGCACCTTGCAGAGTCAATCACTACAGACATCTGAACTTCATGTGGCCTTCAGTTTAGCTCAAGAACAGTGTGTAGAGAGCTTGATGGAATCGGTTTCCATGGCCGAGCAGCTGCAATCAAGCCTTACAACACCAAACGCAATGCAAAGCGTCAGATGCAGTGGTGTAAAGCATGTTGCCACTGGACTCTAGAGCAGTGGAGACGTGTTCTCTGGAGTGGCGACTCAGGCTTCTCCGTCTGGCAATCTGATGGATGAGTTTGGGTTTGGTGGTTAGCAGGAGAACAGTACTTGTCTGACTGCGTTGTGCCAAGTGTAAAGTTTGGTGAAGGAAGGTATGGTGTGGGGGTGTTTTTCAGGAGTTGGGCTCAGCCCTTTTTTTCCAGTCAAAGGAACTCTTAATGCTTTAGCATACCAAGAGATTTTGGACAATTTCATGCTCCTAACTTTGTGGGACCAGTTTGGGGATGGCCCCTTCTTGTTCCACCATGACTGCATACCAGTGCAAGGTCCATAAAGACATGGATGAGTGAGTTTGGTGTGGAAGAACTTGGCTGGCCTGCACAAAGTCCTCACCTCAAGCAAATAGAACACCTTTGAAATGAATTTGAGTGGAGACTGTGGGCCAGACGTTCTCATCCAACATCAGTGTCTGACCTCACAAATGCGCTTCTGAAAGAATCGTCAAAAATTCCCATAAACACACTCCTAAACCTTGTGGAAAGCCTTCCCAGAAGAGTTGAATCTGTGATAGCTGCAAAGGATGGCCCGACATCATATTAAACTGTATGGATTTAGAATGGGATTTAGCTCAAGTTCATATGCATGTGAAGGCAGACGAGTGAATACTTTTGGTAATATAGTGCATGTCTATTTCTGTATTTGGGGTGCATGTGCTTATGTAAGGCACTCTACATACATTGAATGTCCAATTATGTACTGTATATGTATGCTGTATGGTGGCCTGCAAGGGGTGGTGAAGTCTACTTCTGTATTTTTCCCTTATTTCGCATAGAGATAACAGCCTCATACCATGGAAACCAACATCCTTATTCGATCTCCTACACATTAAGTGGGATCTTAACACTTTTTTATTACACCCAAGAGGAAACACCAGAGAACCATGGACTCTAACAGGATAGTGATAATTATCTCCATGACAATCCTTGAACCTTCCTTTTGCTTACACAATGTGAAAGAAACATAAGGAGCTTTGTTTTTCTGGGATGAATTAAGACAGCATACCCCTCTTTATGAAATTTGAATTTTGGAGACTCCTATTTTTGTTGTTTGTTTCTTTACTTGTCTCCTTTGGGTTATTTGTATGTTCTCTTTCAAATGCAGTTCATTGTTCATGTTGTTATCATTACAGCCATTATTTGAATTCTTTACATTCCTTTTTGTTTATTATTATGACAACCTCTAACATTTACATAATGTATCACTATAATCATGCCTTAGGATTTGTTTACATTAGATGCCTGTTCCAAAGTTAATTCTCCAAGTAAATTCTCCTTTTCACATACAACCCAATTCTTAACATGCTGTCTCTCTTACTCTATATTCCTTTATCCCAGCATAGAAATTCTCTTATGCTTCACTAGTTAATCATTAGATTTACATACCAGGATAGAAGTATAAGATGTTAGCTACCTAACCTACATACACCCATCAGCACATTTAATAAACTACTGTAGAAAGTGATTGTGTTAATAAACACCTCATTTAATTTTTATTTTGCCACTGCTCTTGTGGTCCTTTTGCCACCTGTGATCCCTGACTAGCGTGATCTCACAATGTCAGAATGTGATTGATTAGATTTATTTTGATTCATTTTCTTGATTCCACAATTAATCAAATGAATCAGGTGGTGCCCCTTTTGTATCTTAATGATAGTGGTTTATAGATCCCATCAATAAATTCCCTACATTTGGTAATCCTGGGTGTTGTTATGGCTTAGTGTGAGTCCTCTCACAGAATAAAAAGATGGTGGGAATGTTCCATTATTTAAGTTATTGAATGACAGACCCCTGGGTCCCAGGTTGCTCTGTTAGACTCTGTACACACAACAAAATCTATAATATTTGATCACAGCCTGGCTCATAGTCTCCTGATTTCCTGGTCATCTTCCTTCTGATGAACATTCAAGATCTACATATGGTCATCCATAAGTGGTTTATTACAATTTTGGCATTGTCGGCAGTAATTCTGTACAGCCACATACTGTGATGATCCATGGACCCAAATTAGCTGCAGCATCTTACAACACCAATGCTATCATTTGAGCTGACTTGATACTGTGATTGTGTGTGAAAGAGCCTGAGCTGGTGAGGGAGGTTGAGCGGTACCGGCTAGAGATAGTTGGGCTCACCTCCACACACAGTCTGG
>JAOVVH010147142.1:0-13690 GCA_028566435.1 Scorpiodoras heckelii | reverse complement strand
GACCGATCAACCTAACATGCATGTCTTTGGACTGTGGGAGGAAACCGGAGTACCCGGAGGAAACCCACACAAGTACGTGGAGAACATGCAAACTCCACACAGAACGGCCCGGACTGGGAATCGGACCCGGATCGTCTCGCTGTGAGGCGACAGTGCTAACCCCTACACCGTATCTTGAGTTCATTGAACTTTTAATATTAAGATAACAGAACAATATCTTTCCTTAGATATAGATTCTTTGAATTTACCATTTGAAGTTAAACAAACACAAAATATTGAGTGCAGCCTGGATGCTTTGCTTTTGACGTAAACCGGTTGCAATTCTTCAGTGTTCCAGCGGATTTACACAAAACCTTCTTGGGGTCATTTAAGACATTTACTCATCTACCAAGTTTGGTCAAAATTGTGTATTGCATGTTCCAAGACACACCTTCAGTCCTTAACTTAACTCACTAAAATATAGCAAATATAGCATATTACTGCTAGGCTACACAGCCAAATCTAGTGGATCTACTCTATACAGTCATTTCAAGAGAACCAACAGCACTTGAGTGTTTCGCAAGTCAGGACTGTTCTGCATGCTTTGCACCGAACTTTTTAAGTCCAGTCCTTTAAATGCTTTTACATTTGCAGACCACTTTTGCAATCTCGTGTAACCAATAGCACCAGTTTTCCCCTCTTCAGGCTGCGTCCCAAACCGCACGGCACCGCACGACGGAGTACATCAGCGCCGCGCGGCGTGTGTGTGCGCCCTCGGCACGGCGCTTTGGAGCACTCTGTAGTGCGCTAGTGTGCGGTTTGGGACGCGCTCGGAGTGGAGATTTGCGCTCATGCGCGGAGCTGAGCTGGGGAGTGGGAGTGGGAGTGGACGGCGGCTGCCCACACACACACACACACACACACACACACACACACACGGTATATAAACCAGAGCCTCGCAAATGAATTGCAAAAAAAAGAGAACCAACCCAGAATGGACACTTTGGACATCAGTAGGATAAATGGGTGATCTGTCAGTGGTGTTGGTGTTGGTGTTGGTGATATAACGCTTGGTGCGCTTGCGCTTTCTTCCGGCACACCGATGCCGGTTCTTGTGGATCTCCTGCCTTAACACTTGATCCAGCGGACTCCTTTGTACATCGTGCCTTTAGGTACTTTTGGGATATCTGGAGAACTCTGAAGCGACGCATACACACACACACACACACACACACACACACACATATACAAGCGTGCGCACACACGCGTACACGCGCGGCGTCATGAAGTTCAAACCCAACCAGACGAGAACGTACGACGGTGAAGGCTTCAAGCAGCGAGCGGCGTGTCTGTGTTTCAGGAACGAACGAGAGGATGAGGTACGACTTCACCATACCGTCTGATCAAATCCGACGTTTTCGGAAAAAAAAAAAAAAAAGGAAAGACGGCGTGTTTTTACACGCTGCGTAACAGCTGCCGACGCGTGGCACATCATTTCATATCATATCATATATCATTTCATATCATGCATACATATCAGCCACACCTACAGCATGGGAATCCAGCTGTATAGATTTCCTTCTGCGTTATTAACGGTTCCATGTGTGTGTGTGTGTGTGTGTGATTTTGTTGACACAGCGGTGTGCAGATGTTCCAGTTCAGTCTGGTCTTCAGGGCCACAGTCACCAAGGTTTTACCTGATCAAATGTTATAACCTACTTCGATTTCCAGGTTCAAGCCTTAAAGTCAGACCAGGTTTCCGTCACACCTCCGTCCGCTCGCTTAAAAGTTCTGCTGTGGGATTCACCCGCGTTTCTGTCTCACCTTTTAAATGAACTTTATTTGGATTATTTCATGTTCACAATTTCAAATGCATATTTACATTAAATGATACATACGTTGACATATCACAGTCATATCATAGAACCGTTCTAACATACATCAACACTTGGCATATGTTCATACTTATTCTTGATACCTAATCTCATTACAACATGCATTTAGGGATATTACTTAGCAATTATTCACAGATTTAAAATATCCCAAGGAACTTTCTTCTTAGTCTTAGAGTCCATAGTCCTTCGTCGCTTCAATTCACTGGTTATCTGTTTAAACACAACTTGTGCAGAGATTTGACATTGGTTTATAATCATTTTACAGCGTGTTTTCCAGATTTTGCTGTTTACAATGCAAATTATTTGCCAAAACAGAATGTTTACACTTTTGGGAAGTTTCTCTTCAAAAATGCCATACATCACAGATCTTTCATCTATCTTGACAGTAAGACCGATAGTTAACATCATTTGCCAAATTTCTCTAGAATGGACACAATAAATCAACAAATGTTCGACAGTTTCATCACAATTACAATTAGACACTGGGCATAACTTTGTAGTCACAAAGCAACTCCATTTTACAACACATCGTACAGCTAGTCTCTGTCTCACCTTTTCCACTCTAAGTAGTCAGTCATGTTGCACTTTTACACACTACACGGCCTGGCACTGATGTTCGCCAACAGTGGAATGAATCACGCATCTGTTTTTGTTATCATCATCCTGACCAGAGTTTGGTTTTCCTGTTGTTGTTGTTTTTTTTTTTATTGTTTTTTTTTATAAAATTCCAAACAGGAAAAACAACAACAACAATAATAACAAGAGAGGTGCATTTCCGAAATTTTCCTGAAGAAAATGCGAGTGTGATTGCAGCGAAGCAGTGGTAGACTCCACTAAGCATAAACCAGAAGAGTAGGACGTATTTGGATTGCTGTGTGCAATCATGTAGTCGGGGCGCCAATACTTTTGTTTGGACACATGAGTATGTTCATGTGAAGACACGGGGGGGGGGCCGCAATAGTTTTGATCAGACACATGATTGTGTGTGTGAGCACAAAGTTGGGGTGCCAATACTTTAGCTAGTGAGCATGTAATTGGGGTGCCAATACATTTGATCAGACGGGTGATTGCGTGTTTGTAAGCATATAAGTAAGTGACAAGTGACAGTCAGTGGGAGTGTAAATACATTTGCTCAGACTGGTCGTAGTGTGCATGTAAACGTTCAGTCAAGCAGAAGTGCTTTTCCAAAAAGTCCCATCAAAATGAATGGGACAAAAAGAGGAGATGAAAACGTGTGTGGCACGTGAACGAGTGCATGGATCCCTTAGCTATATGCGAGCACATCATTCCTCAATGGGCCGGACGTTGGAGAGGGTGAACGGTGTTGACATTCCGAAAATTACGGCAGCTGAAATCCGGACAGAAAAAGGATGGAATAATAATATTTTCGGATAACAGTAGTGTGATTGTCTTACGCAATCACACTAATAATGTTACATAAAGGGTCTAAGTGTGTGTGAGAGTTGAAGGCTTTGCTCAGCAGGATTTGACCTCACAATCTTCTGATGCCTTAACTAGTTTGTAACCATATCAGCGTTAATCATGTTGTATAGATTATAAAAGTAGCACTTCGGGCTGATTTGGGTCCAAACGGCAACAAATCTGTCACGCAGTCTATCCCTTTGATCCGTTTTGATTCAGGGTTTGATTCAGGGTTTGGTTCTCTTGCATTTGGACATCAGCACCTTCAGGATGAAACCTCACGACGCTGAAAATCCTCAATTTACTGGTGTAACATTCATTTAAACGATGCCCCGTGATGATTCGCCGCCATCCTAAGCAACGAGCGACATTTCCTATTACCTTCTGACATGATTGATGGAAAGAATGGATGTAAAGGAAGTGCTGTGAGATCAGTGGTGACTCATCAGGGCCTGTGTGTGTGTGTGTGTGTGTGTGTGTGTCAGAGAGAGAGAGCTCAGATCTAGGCTCAGGTCATTGCTGAATCACTCTGCTGTGCTCTAACAGAAGAGAGAGGACTCCTTCTTATTCGGGCATTCTCAGGTTGCTCTCAGTGTTGTAAACAGATCTGAGGCCAACTTGCGCTTTTTGTCGCACGATTTTTCTGAGCTTCATTTGAACCCTGACCCAGAATGGGCGTGTGTGAGTTCTGTAGTAAGCCGAGTTGTAGCATAGAACCAGAGAAGGCCGACAGGAGCGGCACTTTGTTTCTGAGTGAAGGGAGAAAGCGCAGGGGGTGAGGGATCAGTGACAGCAGTTAAACCCTCATGAGGGCACAAAGGAGGTAAACATCCGACTGGACTGATTGTAGATTGGTTTACTTTTACACACACACACACACACACACACACACACGTTTGTCTTGCTATACTTGTGGGGACATTCCATTGACACAATTATTAGTGTAGCTAATTAATGTTATGCCTAACCCAAACCCTAACCCTAACCTCAGTCATGAAAAGGAAACGTTTTGGCTCTTTTATTTTTTTTTACATTTTTGTTAAATTCTACAATGAAAAAGCCACTTTCCTTGTGAGGACCAACAAAATGTCCCCACAAGACCAACAATATCTGCTATTCCTATCCTTCTGGGGATTTTGGTCCTCACAAAGCTAGTAAAACATGTACACACACACACACACAAAACCTTATGTATGCTTGTCCAGCTTCACAGCACATCAAAAATGGTGCGATATTTAGTTATTTATTTCACTATTAACAGGTGCTTTAGATTCTCCCTGGAAATCTGAACATTTTTGCATGCAAGTTTGAAAGCAATTTTTTTATATAATAGAGAAGCTGAGATCAGCATGAAGGGCTTGTTTACACAGAAAAATAAATGTAGAAGGATTTGACTAAAGATTAGTGTGTTAGGTGCAGCCACATACACTCACCGTGCAGTTTATTAGGTACACCTGTATATTGGTGAAGTCGTCTAAATTGGCCAATCAGGTCGCAGCAGAGCAGCATAATGCATAAAATCATGCAGGTACGGGTCAAGAGCTTCAGTTATTGTTTGTGTCCAACATCAGAATGAAGAAAAAGTCTGTGATGTCTGTGACTTTCACGGTGGCATGTATGTGTGCCAGTTGGGTTGGTTTGAGTGCTTCAGAAACTGCTGATGTGCCAGACACCAGTCTGTAGAGTTTACACAGAATGGTGCAAAAAACAAAAAAAGTCTGTCTATCTGTCTATCTATGAATGTTTCTATCTCTCTATCTGCCTACCTACTACCCACTTACCAATCCATCCATCCATCCATCCACCTACCTACCGTGTGTTTGTGTGGGTTCTGATACCATGCCGATGTGAAGCAAGTGTTGGAAAACACCATTTTACCGATGCACAGGCTGAAACGCGTCACCATCCAAGTCATCCTATAATTAACATTATAGTATGGTTGATTTTGTTTTTTTGTTTTTTTTTTCCTGCCTGATGACTCTTTTTCGAACACTGCGTAACTGCTCATTATTTCTGTTTTGTAAACACCATTTCCACCCCTGAAGGTGAAGTGTGTTCACACACACACGAAGGCAGAAGTGTTTTGACACTTTTGGGCCTTGGCATGAGTTTGTTTGCCTTTAGTCATTTTCCCATTAATCATTCGCTTTAATCAGCCCTTAAAAGAATAGCAAGGGTTTCTAGTGATTTCTGAATTATGCTACAGTGGAGGGAATCACAATCCACCATTACTGAACTTTATTCTGTATATTACTGTACACATATTGAATATTTCATAAAGCGGATTTATGCATTAGTAGCAAAAACTGCCAATAAAAACATGAGAACCCATGCTGTAAGTAATGCTGAACTACTGTTAAGGCCAATTCATCGCATCAGCAGTTTTTTTTTTTAAACTGACATTTGCAACGCAAAATAGTCTTATCCTTACACTTACATCTGACTCAGCGACCTCCGTATATTAAACGAATAAAAAAATGAGGCCATTTGTTATGAAATGCTGCTTATATTATATGCGATGTAAAAAGGAGTTTTAAGCATAATCAAGCCCACGCTTCCTCCACTGATAGATAGATAGATTCTTCTTAAGCTTGAATCAGGAGAGGTTACTAGGGTTACAAAAAACTCCTAAACATGCTTTTTTTTTTTACAAGCCAATACACTAGCGTACTAGCTAGTTGTGGTTGACCAGTATGGTTTTTTTAATGGCTGGTGCCGATGCCGATATTTAGAGAGCAGGGCAACCGGTGGTCGATATCATGATGGTGTTTTTTTTTACAACTGATAAAATACAATTTAATAAATAATAATAATAAATGAGACACAAAATTGCTGAACTTAAACGAACACATTGTGTGCACCGACTCCGATAACGTTAACGCTAGCTTTCGGACTCCTGTCAAGAAAAGCCAACAAGTAAAAATCTCACATTAGCAAATGCGACCAACTGTAACTAACGTTAGGTATCTTATAACTATCCAACCAATCACCTATGATGGCAGACTGTTTAGTTGATACGAGAACAATATTCTCAAATTCTTTGAGTCCCGTAAGATAGCGAGCTAGCTTGTCTGGTTAAAGCCTTGCTAGCGTTACAATTCCCGAGTAACATTATTCGCATTTTCTCACTAAATGCCCGGAATCAATGTAATCATACAGACAGTATATATCGTATAAGTTATTACGAATGGCCAATTAAATGTATTGAGATTTGAAAGATCCGTCCAGCATTGGCACGCTCCATTTCACAACACCTAGTGATGTCCGCCTGTAGAATGTACAAATGGACACCAGGGGAGCTCTAACATCATGCTACAGCAGCCAGACTGACAGGGCTACCTGTGCTGTGACTATAGGCATTTTTTTATTATCGGTTAACGCAGATTATCTCAAAATGACATCATTCGGCCCGATTAATCGGTCAACCATTACTAGCTGGTGCTAAAATAATAAACTTGTATACGAATAGAGACACACGTTGCTGCTTAAAGACAGCATTTCTCAGCTGATTCAGTATGGGTCATGGCTTACTCCATGACCCATACTGCATACCCATACTCCAACACGGGATTCAAAAATACATACGAGTTCCCGTGAGCGGCACGACTTTCAGTGCACTAGCTAGCAGCGGAATACGAAACAGGCTAGTTTTGTAACAACATATCAGAAATGTGTGTAAACTTGTTTCCAAAGCAGAGACTTTGAAAAAAGGAACAGAATTGTTCGTCGCGTTTCAGACTTCAGACACACACACACACACACACACACACACACACACGAGCATGAGCATGTCTAAGTGCATGTTTAAGTGTCTGTCAGGTTGTGGTGTACTGGACACCTTCCACTGTGGTATTTGCTGAACCGTAAAAATAAACCTATGCATGCCTGGAACAGACTGGAGGAAAAAAAAAGGCAGGTGGCAGCTCATGACCTGACCTCTGCATGGAACAAACGAGCACATGGGCAGAACCTACGTAGTGTGTCTGAGAGCTTGTGTGGCTAACGTTCATCAATCACACAATCCCATTACAGCGAGCAACACCTGACGCCTTCTCAGCAACCTGTGGATTAGCCAGTCAGGGAGCATACTGAGACGAGATCTAAGTGCCCCACGTGACGGAGAGCACCTTGTGCACTCGTATCCATGCAGACACACTTCCTCACGTCATGTATGTCTGCTTTCTTTTCATCTCTCCATCACAACAAATGATTAAAACGCATCATTCTAAATATATTTGCAGAGAGAGCACAGTGAGACGTCTCCATTCCCGTCCGCATGTACGTTATAGTTTCTCTTTTTATAAGATGATGGAACGTGCCTTGTTTACAATAAATAGCACTACAGGCACATTTCCAGTTCAAACCTGGGTGTGAAAGGAAAAATGACGAATTTCTATTTAAAATAATGGCACGTAGGGGGAAAAAATTCCGGTCATGCAGGCTTCAGTCACATGGAAATTCTGATTGTTGTTTATTTTGCTATCAGACTTGAGTTATAGGTAACACAACAGCCGGAGGGAGGCGATTTTACACTTTTCAAACCACAAGCTGTGAAAGGCTTATATTTGCATGGCAAATATAAATGATATTCGCTTTCCTCTACATGCCTGCATGGACCCCTTATACAGAAACTTCCTAGGTCCTTTCCAATTGTCTATCAAGCATTCCCTAGTAACAAGTGGACTCGTTTTGGCAGGTGTTGCTGGTGAGCAGCAGTCGTCATCCGGATCAGTGGATCGTCCCGGGAGGAGGAATGGAACCAGAGGAAGAGCCTTGTGGCGCAGCAGTGAGGGAGGTTTATGAAGAGGTGGGTTCATTATCATTCGAAAAGGATTCCTCTAAACTACTTATACTGTTCCACTTACCTCACATCGACTTCCTTAATGCGGACACTCGGAATTACGTCATGTCCGAGGTACAAAGTGGGGGGTGGGGGGGCTGGTGTGTGTGTGTGTGTGTGTGCACGCGCCCCTCCATGTTCTTCAGCTAGCCTACTAACTGTGAGGAGCGATGTATGTTTTTCTCCTCATACCAGTGAACTGTATACGTCACTGTGTTATAAGTTAAACACACAGACGTGATCGGGTGATTTCTTTAGGGTTTTCTTTAGGGTTGCCACACCACAAGCTGTGAATTGTATAAATACGTAATTCACAATGTGTCACAATATGTAAGAGCGTGCCCCTGCTGGAATCATATAAAGTTACAGGATGCAGGTTGTTAAAAGGCATTCAGGTGCAATGATGATCTGGTTCTTTGCAAATGACTTGTTTATAAATCTCCAAGGGGAATCTTTTCATTCTAGGCTGGAGTGAAGGGGAAACTGGGTCGCCTCCTGGGTGTGTTTGAGGTGAGCCTCTACACTGCTATCAGACTTTGCAGTTTGCTCAATGCTTTGACCCTTATTACTTTCTATTCCCATTAGTATGTATGAGGTTTAGTTATGGAAATATGTTCTGACAGCACTAATGTTCTGCTCAGCATGATGCCTTCTGCTCTGGGAGCACATTTCAGTTTAATACTACAACTACTACTACTACTACTACTACTAATAATAATAATAATAAAAATGTTTATGATGTCATGGTTTTGTGCAGCATAATCAGGACAGGAAGCATCGCACGCACGTGTATGTCCTGACAGTGACTGAGACTCTGGAAGCATGGGAAGACTCTGTCAATATCGGTAAGTTTACACAACTCCATGTTGCTATGAGCTAAGCCTCACTTGAACACCAAGCACACCAAGAAAGCCACCAAATACATTGAGAGAAAGAGCAAGAATAAAGTGAAATAAGTTCACCAGTTTTCAAAATTGTAACTTAAACCGTTCTTGAGAGCTTGAAAGGTGTCAGTCGCAGTTGCAGCGCCCCCTATGGATGAAATTTGGTGCACGCCTAAAGAATGGAGTACTGATGCTGGGTGTGCAATTTCATGAAATTTGAGCCTTTACATCCCAAGATATTGGCTGGTAAAAAAATGCTAGATTTTGAACATTATTCACTAGGTAGCGCTACTCGAGACGTGGCTCATAATGAGCTAGGGTAATGCGTGTCCTAGAGGACAATGTGCCATAAACAGTTAATCAATTTAGGCAAAATGGTTTTTGAGCTGTTGGCCCAAAGTGCTTTGAGGCTACCCCAGTTCAGGGGGCGCTAGCACGAAGGGCAACACACACCTAGACACACAAACGTATCAGACATGTGGATCTACAACCACACCAAGTGTCATGTGGATTGGTGACGTCTAAGTGTATGATATCATTGATGAAAAACTACCTCCAGTGCTTGCTGTGGCGGTCATAATAATTCTCCTGTTTTGTTTTACTGGCTCATTTACAGGATCATTGTGACACTGCAAGGGAAATGAGATCTAGTTCTTTGGTGTAACAATGAGCATCTAAACAGAATAATATTCTGTGTACACCACATGCCAACAAAGTGTTAAGTCATCTGACTAATTCATGTGTTTCAAAGAGAAATGAAGCGGTTTTAGTGTGAAACACAAAACGGGCAGCTTCTCTGACAGCATGGGTCAGCTAATGTCTCTAGCTTGTTTCGGATTTCCGCAGCAGATCCACTTGACTGATACACACACACATACACTGTGACCAATTCCATACTGTTCCCTATTTGTTGTACCATCTCTTTCCTCTCACAGCAGTTCTTTTTTGCCGGTGAGATTTATAGTAGTAGTTATGCTCGAAAGCATTAAATTGTAGCTCGGAATTGCATCGTTTATGACCTACTGTAAATTGGACGCCTTTGTGTTTGTCTTTTGTGCAGCCATGTTGATTTGTTGTCACTTTCTGAACTCAGGGTTGAGGAGACTGTAGTGAGCTTAGGAATGATTAGAAATTCCGATTTATTGGGGATGTTATCTTCAGTCTTTCCAACTTGGAGGTCATGGTTATGAGCCTTAGCCGTGTACTGTGTCTCCCTCTGCAGGTCGGAAGCGAGAATGGTTCCCAGTAGAAGAGGCGATAAAGATCCTGCAGAGCCACAAGCCTGTTCACGCAGAGTACCTGAGACACCTTCAGCTCAGCTGCTCCACCACCAACAACGGCAACATCCTCCTGCCTCCTCCACCGCCTAACGACAACATAGCCCGAGCTGCAGCATGCAGATAGGACTGCTCGCGCTTTTTCTTCTCTCATGTGCATTCCCTCCAAGCTGGATCTACACACACACACACACACACACACACTCTTGAGTGTGGACATGGGCATGGTCCTGGACTCCTGAATCATTTTTAAAAAGTGCTTTTGCTGCAAAGACTTGGTTTTAATACTGCCTTAATAACATAATGTGTTTTCTTAACATCCAGTTTGTTAACGCGGTTCTTTTAGGATTCATCCGTCACTCACTTTTATTATTCCTCTCACTATGGCTGTGAATCGCGCTACTCATCTGTCAGCATTGCCATCTGAATTAGAAGCTGAAGTCAAATTATCTCAATTCCCCAGATGACCCCTTGCATATCCTGGGGATTATAGAACTGGTGACTGCTGTTTTTAAAGGAGCCATTTGTCATTTTGTGCGTCTGCAAGGAAGATTGTAATTGAAACGAAAATATTGCTGAAGCTTTTTTTTCCCCCCTCCAGACCAACCCTCAGTGCAGCACATTTTATTGAAATGCCTTCTGAGCTTAAGGAAAAGGAAAAAAATCAGAGCTTAGAAAATCAGTTCTGGCTGTGCGTGAAGCTCTGGGCCGGAAAAATGTCATCGGAAACCTGAAATGAAGGAACTAACCACATCTGTTGCATAGTAATGTTGTGACTCTCTGATTTTCCAACGTACAGTTCTAGAAACACTTTGACATTACAGATTGCACCTTTAATGAGCCCCGAGCTGCTCTGTGTTTCAGTCTGTTATTTACATTGCATTGCTACATTGATGGAGTCGTGTTAAACCTCCCTTTAATCTCCAGCCCTTTAACGCTAATCTGAAGTGAGTCAGTACAGATTTTGACTAGCAGGAAACGTGATATTGCTACATGATCAGAGGGTCTTGAGTGTTTTGAGTATGTTTTAAGTTTTTAAGGGAACAACATCTGGAGAGCGAATTTTGCGCCGTCAGATTTGCATTAGCGCTGTAAAGCTAGCAAAGTGCTAAAATCATCACCCAAATGACAAAAAAAATCCAAGTGATATTATTTGTAGCCAATTTTATGTACATAGTAGAAGTCATATAGTTCAATATATAAATATAAATTCAGCATCAATTCCTGTGAAGATCAATTTGAACGTTTTTTGTAAATATTCTCAGAACTGAAGGTTTTTCAGCGGAAACAAATGCATTCATTTTGATTGAGATCATTTCTATTTGTATTTTTTTTTTTTTTCGTTCTATTTTTATGACTATGTATATGACCATGTTTTTAAAAAAATTTAACAGCAGACTTGATTTATTCAAGTACAGAACAAACACTGGTCTCTACGTGACACTGTACTGGACGTGTCGTGTGTGTTCGTAAAGCCACGTGCGAATGTGGTCAACACGCCACAGCATTTGGTGATGTTCCTGATGCTCATGCTGTCTCCACTGTCCAGAAGTTTAGATATTTATTCCAGTTTTTCATCTAACTCCACCAAAAATAAACGACTGGAAGCTGAAACTTAAAATTCGGACCCATGAGTATAAAGCATAGTTTCTGTTCTTGACTTTTTTTTCTTCTCATTTAGCTTTTTCAAGTTGCACTGAAAACAACAATCTGCTGAAACCTATCAGGTTTCATCTATAAAACATGACGTGCACGTGTGAGAGAATCAGATCGGGTTAATGATCTGCCTACGGGTTCTTGCACTGTTTCCCGTCCGGTTAACAGGTTAAAAGTTCACCTCCGGTCACCACCGCAGACGCACACTGAAGTTTGCAGTTAAACAATTACAAGTACAAGCCTATGGTCAAGCCCACAAGGCCATGTTTAGTATTCAGTTCAAGGTGATTAGAATTCCTTCATAACTAAAGTCTCCGTGTTGGTGATTATCGGCTCAGGAGAGCGAAGAAAAGTTTTTTTTTTTCTTTTTGTTTGTAATTCTAGTTATAATCTGTAATGTCTGTAATTTTATTATGATATGAGGCTGTATTTAAACTTTTAAATGGACACTCCGCTGACCTTTTAGACAGCATTTCAGCATTTTTGTGACACGTTTTCAGCATAAAATATTGTCGGTTGAAATTCCGGTGCATCTTTAACCCATAATGCTCCCTGAATAATGCTGCTAAACCGTAATATTACTCACCTTGAGTTGTCCTTGAGATGTTGTATTTACACGAACACTAAAAAAAAACTTACTCAGAGTTGTAAGTTGAGTAAATGGAACGCGTGTGTGTGTGTGTATATTACATATATGAATCTGTCATGCTTGTGAATGCAAAAATGCCTCTCCAGTGCCAAACTTTCAGGGATAACAGAGATTGTTCTCTTAAAGAACTTCCCATCGTTCCGGGACTGCCAGGGTGGATTTCCGTTCAGAGATCTTTTTTTTTTTTTGCTGCATTTCTCATTTCTGTGCACCGTGACCTTGTGTGTAGCCTTGAAAAGGTCCCCGTTAAAAAGTCCCTGAAGGAAACAGCCCTGGCACTCCTCCACTCGGTCACAGATCCACACTTACATGCGTAGACCTCAGAATATATAAGAAAGATCTCAGCTCTTTGAAACGTGTCCAGTGTCTGTTTTTTCTAAAGGCTTCACTGTGAATGACTAAACCTCATCATGTCCAAGTTGAGAAAAAAAAAAGTGCATAACCCCATACAAACATCTAAAGCATTATCAGAGTGAAGGTGGGATTTCACATTTATAGTGTAATATACAACATTTCGTATCAGAACTGGAGAAAGGCAGATGGTCTACTTTGCTGTGAATGCGATTTGCTGGAACTTTTGGTTTACGTTTATGAACTTGTATGAACTCTTTTTCCGAAGTCAGTTATTGGGATGTATTTAATGCAGCCTGATTAACATTTTCTCTGTTCTTTTACATGACTGTGTACTGAGGGATATTTTCATCTGACTGTCTTGTATTTCAGAAGAATTCTGACTTATAAGGAAGAACTTGAATAAAGGAATTAAAGGCTCTGATTGGGATCTTTTGTGTCATTGTACTGAAATATCTCCGTATCTTATCCACCGTTATAAACTGATGTTGATTAAGAGACTCTCAGCAGTTGTAGGATTTTAAAAAGACTCTGGGCGAACATCGGCTGGCAAGAATCGTTTCACGTGATAGATGTGTAAATACTGCCTCAAGTAACATCGGAATTCAATGCAGGGGCCTCAACAAACAGCAGTGTGAGGACTGTACAATGTTCCCTCCAATATCCTGTGGGGGACCTACCAAGGATTTACTGCTATACCAGTTTGTCTGGTACTTCTGTGTGTATGTGTGTATATA
>JAOVVH010147077.1:0-13701 GCA_028566435.1 Scorpiodoras heckelii | reverse complement strand
TCTCTCTCTCTCTCTCTCTCTCTCTCTCTCTCTCTCTCTCTCTCTCTCTCTCTCTCTCTCTCTCTCTGTGACTACATTACTGTCTCCCTGTTTGTTTATTTAATTTCTTTTTTTTTTTTTTAAAGATAAGAAAAGTTGCGGCTGGTCAATGTGGGGAACTGAGGTGCCACCCCCTTCAAGAAGAAAGGCTGCTTAAACATGTTAAACATAAGTTAATTATATATTGTAAAATAATTATGAAATTAAAAAATGATTTAGTCATACTATCTGCCTGGTGCCTGTCATGTTAGCATTTAATAAAAAATGTTTTCAAAAAAATGTATTAGTATTTGATTCATTTCTGTGTAAATACATAAACCGTGCTCTCACCAGTGTGTCATGATGATACATAAAATATTAGAAATATAGTTTTGCAAATAATTGAAAATATCATGGTATGATAAAATTTCCCTTTCTATTTCGTAACCCTAATGGGACAGGCTATAATTTTTTTAAATTTAATACAGAGTATAGATACCTATACAGAACACAGTTACCTGCTATATCACCATTGCTTCCCTATTGTATTTATATTAGTAAATTAATGTTAAAAGATTAAAATTACACAATATATGTTTTAAAATATGTTTCAAACGGTATGTGTCTTCTGCTCATGGCAAGCTCGAACATCACTAGTGGCATTTTGCGAATGTGACTTTTACCTCCAGATCCAACATCATCAGGGGCACTTTTTAAATGTGATCCATTGCTATGGTATTTATTTGTATTTATAATAAAATATATTATTTAGTGTATGTAACAAATAATTAAGGTCAGGAGACAGGTTGGGAGAAGTCAAAAAAGGAGTTTTTATTTCCACCACACAAATATCAGCTTTTCAGCCTTGAACTTGGACTTCAAGTTCAACTTCAAGTTGGAGCTTCAATTCGGCTCTCTCTCGTCGCAGCTCTCTCACCCACTCTTCCCCGCTCTGCTTTAATTCCTCGCTCACTACACACTCACACACACACACACACACACAGAGGGAGAAAGACAAAAGGACATAAGGAGCAGGTGCAGGTGCTCACCTTTCTTGCCACTCCTGGCTCTGTTTCCTGTTGCCAGATCTCACCAGATCCCAGACCCGCTGCCACAGTGTATTAATGCCTTCCAAAAATGAGTGAGATGCTTGCATTGCTCTGTTCTCTGACTGGTACGGATGGCATCTGTCTCTCCCGTGCCAAAAAATGTGACATTATCTAACTGTGGGTGTCTCTGGGCTCATGTATATGGAAGAGGGCAGTTAGGGTTCAGGTGCTGCATGATGTTGCATGAGGAAGAGTTTGAAAGGACGTGGTCTTCTAGCAGTAAGTAATGAGTGGTTTTTATACAGAAGTTGCAAGGACTGAATTTGAGGTTAAAATAGTGTGAGTGAATGAATGAATGAATGAATGAATAGTTACTGTATACCAAATCTAGCTCTACCTCATTTATCATGAAATATTTATGCAAAATCTGTTCAGGATTCAAACTGATAATAATTCGATAATTGAAATAATTATAAATAAATGTATAATAATAATAATAATTTAATTGTTCATTTACATTACGAGTATTTTAGCAGCATTAATAATGTAAAAATCTTAAGAATCTGATAGCTAAGTAATAAAGTGCAAATCAATGCTTTTTCAAGGCAGTGAAATGTTCTTCTCTCCTGCAGATATCCTTTCTTAGCCTTCTTATGTCAGACACAACCAAAATCTGAGAAGAATGATAATCCAGGCTTTGACAGTGAAATACTTGCATAATGTATTGTTAAGTACATCCTCTGTCTGAAAAACAATTTCTGTTGTGCCAACATGCCTCTCTGGGCTATTATAATAAGAAACTACGGTCAATTCTGCCAGTGAAATAAAACGTATTCTCTGTGTGGGTTCGTAATGTGTTAAGGCTTGTGTCTCAAAAGTAAAAAAAAAAAAAAAAGTACTGAGAAACAAGACACAGATCATATGCAACCTAACGATTTATCAAATATTTTGTGTTCCTACTAGTCAATAATGCTTGATGACAAATAAAAAAATCTAATACACATGTGTAATGAATTTAGAATAAAAAGTCCTGCTGTTTAGCCACCATCATGTTGTTCAAACACCAACTGTGCACACTTTAAGTTAATCACTTGGAAGGAAATCAACCATACAAAGATGCTAATGATAAAAGCTCTACATAACGCTATAACTCTATATATAGCAGCGCTTGGGTCAAATTGACCAGTTTAATAAAATATTTTAATAAAAGAAAGAATATAGAACAAATCTTTTTTTTCCCCACATGAAAGTTACTGGCTTTGGCTTATTTTCTGTGAGGATCATTATACTACTAAATAAATAAATAAACAAACAAATTAGATAAATAATAGATATAAATAGATATAAATAAATAAAATATATAAATACATAAAAACTAACAAAAATAAAAAAAATAAAATACAAAAATGATTAAAAAAGTAAAAAAAATTAAAAAATAAATAAATAAAAATGAAAAACTTAAAAAAATGTAAACAAAAAAAAAAACAACAACAAATAAATAAATAATTGAACATGCATCCTACACCCCTTACACATTATATCCCTTATGATGTCACAAAGGGTAATAAATGTTTGAAAAGATTCGGTGAAAGCAGAAGGGTCATGGTAAATATAAAATGAATGTGTTTCTGTGTCTAGTGTATCTTGGCCATATTCTTAGCTCAAATACTCAACAGACCGAATAAGCAAGCCTGAGAACTGATCTCACTTACTGTGTGTGTGTGTGTGTGTGTGTGTGTGTGTGTGTGTGTGCACACAACAAACCTTAACATATAACACAGTCTGTCTGTCTCATGTCATGTTTTCACTCTGTACCTATTACTGACTCTGCACTTGCAGGATTAAGACTCTCAGATTTCCCGTCCTGAGTTTGGCAGATACTCTGGAAAATACAGAGAATGAAAATTTTAGTAGGTGCTTACCGGATCACTAAAAATGATGAGTGAGAAGCGGGGTAATTCTACTTTTCAAGACGCCATAGGAAGTTCAGGGAAAGAGTGTTGATATACAGTGCCAAAAGCATTCACTCGTCCGATGATCATTTCTCTTTTTGCTGCATTGCCCAATCAGCTCTAAATATATCAGGATGGTTTTTTTTTTCTGCTCAAGAATTTAGATGTTCTCAGAATTATATAAATAAGAAGAAATCCCAAAGCTGCTTATCTGACAAGTATTCACCCACTCAGTGTGTTTTTGCAGTGATTACAGCTTTGAGTTGTCTCAGATATTTCTCTAAGAGCTTTGCACAGTTCCATGTTGGCATTTTCTTTCATTTCTTAATGCAAATTTTGCTACTCTGCTAGATTAGATGGCGGACATTAGTGGTTTTCACTCAGCATGTGTTTACATGGGAATGTGTGTAAATGTGAGGTGATTGCACGCTGTACTCTAGTGGAATTAAAAATGTAATGAAATGTTATAGCCGATTCCAAGAAAAAAATTCTTTTAAACCTTACGGACGGAAAGCGGCTTGACGAACAGTAAACTTATTTCCTCAAGCTTAAACCTCTTTGACATGTTTGTATATAGCCATATACACCGATCAGCCATAACATTAAAATCACTGAGGGGTGAAGTGAATAACATTGATTATCTCACTACAGTGACATCTGTCAAGGGGTGGGATATATTAGGCAGTGAATAACAGTGAGCACACAAAGTTGATGTGCTGAAAGCGAGAAAAATGGGCAAGCATAAGGATCTGAGCAACTCTGACAAGGGCCAAATTGCGATGGCTATACAGCTGGGTCAGAGCATCTCCAAAACTGCAGGGCTTGTGTGGTGTTCCTGGTATGCAGTGGTTAGTACCTACCAAAACTGGTCCAAGAAAGGGAAACAGGTGACATTGTCATGGGCAGCTAAGGCTCACTGATGCACATGGGGATTAAATGTTAGCCTGTCTGGTCTGATACCACAGAAGAGCTAATGTAGCTGAAAATTATAATGCTGGTTATGATAGAAAACACACAGTGTATCACAGTTTGCTGTGTATGGAGCTGCTTAATTGAATGGTCACTCAGAGTGAATCATGTGAATGGTTGGGTGCTTTTATGTCAATTACCTCAGGAAGAGATGGCACCAGGATGCACTATGGGAAGAAGGCAAGCTGGTGGAGGCAGTGTGGTGCTCTGGGCAATGTTCTGCTGGGAAAACTTGGGTCCTGGAATTCATGTGGATGTTACTTTGACACATACCACCTACCTAAACATTGTTTCAGACCAAGTACACCCCTTCATGGCATCGGTATTCCCTAATGGCAGTGGCCTCTTTCAACAGGATAACACTGCAAACATTGTTCAGGAATGAATTGAGAAGCATGACAATGGTTCAAGGTGTTAACAGTGCTTTCAAATCCCACAGATCTCAATCCAATCAAACATTTGTGGAATGTACTGGACAAGATTTAAAGGATCTACTGCTGATATCTTGGTGCCAGGTACAACAGCACACCTTCAGAGGTTTTGTGGAGTCCATGCCTTGATGGGTCAGAGCTGTTTTGGTGGCACAATATTAGGCAGGTGGTTTTAAAGTTATGGCTGAACGGTGTATAATAATTCCAGTGCTATACAGACAGTTTTGATATATTTACATAATGAGAAAGCACTGGAAATAAAGCTACACCCACTGTATGAGTGCATAAAATAAATGAACCACAAGCAAATGAATTGACAAGCTCAACCTGCACCATAAATAAAGATTTGGGAATGATTCATTGTGTTGTTGATGTTGATGTTCAATGAACTTGAAGGACTTGACACTTAATGGTAAAGCATACTTCTGGGTTCTGTGTGACACATTAAGGAAAACCTACAGTAATCTACTGTATAAAAGCAAATCCGTGGCTGTATGTCAAATCTTGCCTTTGTAATCTTTCAATAATGCAGTAGAAATGAGATTTTAAACTCCCTACTGTTTTCTCTGTTTTCTTATTTGTATCCTACCCGTAAGCCTTTCTCCACTTCGTGACTTCTAGGCTAAACTGTATAGGTGGCTTGATCTCCAATGTTCTTTCACTAGTAAGGGGTTGACAAGTGTGTTTGTGTCAGGCAGACAAGTGTAAAGCTGCGTTTTAACAGCGTACGAGTTGCAATGCACCAGCCCAGGTTTTCGAATAAAATGTACCAGTAACAGAACACTAGTTTTACTGGTACTCAGAAACACCCAAAATGTTTATCATGCTTTAAAATTGCTCATTCTGTACTTTTGTCCTTCATCAGGGCTTTCTGTAATACACCAAGGTTAACCATTTTCTTTCATACTTATCCTATATTTTTTATAGAGTGAGTTAAAGAAGTGATGGAAGGAGGGAGGGGGGGAGGGAGGGAGTTAGTGGAGCACAGTGGAGAATGATTTTTCTATCAGCTTTGCACATCTGGATCCTGACATTTGTGTCCTTTCTCCTTGGCAAAATTGCTGTAGCTCGGTCAGATTGTTCGTTGGCGAACAGCAATTTTCGAGTCTTTCCACAGAGTCTCAATCACTCTGAGTTTTGACTGGGTCATTATTACACATGCAGTTTCTTAGTTCGGTCTGAATATATAAGTCTAAAAAGAACATGTTAAAAATATTCTACGAGTTAAGAGAATCAAGTATTTACTATTCAACCTGTAAATTCTTGGATTCTGTCCTGAGTTTTGCAGATAATAAAACATATGAACAATGGGAATTTTAGCGGGATTAGTGGGTTCATAGGAAGTTCGAGGTAATCGTGAGGGTGATATACAGTTCCCTGACCAAAAATATTCATTACCTCCAAAACCCTGCTGCACATTATTATTTCTCTTTTTGCTGTATTTCAGTATCAGACTCACTACCGAAAAAAAAATTGATGTCCTCAGGATTATTTCAATATAAACAATCTATAACTTATGTACTAAGTATCTACACACTCAGTGTGAAACATAGTTTTGAAGCAATTACAGCATTGAATAATCTCGGACGTGACTGTATGAGCTTTGCACATTCTGATTGTGGTGTTTTCTTTCATTCCTCAATGCAGAAAAGAAGAAGACTGTAAATAGACAGTAATTTTCAGGTCCAGCTATTGATTTTCGACTGAATTAAGTCTGGGCTTTGATTCAGACAATACAAAACAGTTCCAAAACATTATTTTATTCCAAGTCATTTCTTCATAGTGGTTTTTTTTTTGCCCTGTGCTTTGACTAGTTGTCCAGTTCAAACAAACATTTTGACCCAAAATGCAGATTTCTGGCTGACTGGAACAGGTTCTCTTCAACAATTCACTTATATTTGGCTCCATTCCTGAGCTCTATGATGGCAATAAGCTTTCTTGTTCCTTCTGATGCTGCTGTTAAACCTGCAGCACAAATTTAACACTTACAGTGAATGGTGACAGACAAGACACTCACACGCTAATTCCCACCTTCCTGTTGAAAGCTGTTGAAACAGATCATATAAAGATAAACATTTATCATATAAAGTTAAACAGTTTTTCCAATTTTTAAACCGTTGTCACCATATATCATAGTATAGTAATTTATAGTCATAGCAAAGCAATAAAATGGAGAAAAAGAAAGAAAGAAGAAACTAATCGTGAGTTCTGCATCATCACTCAGCACTATTGGTTCTATGTGCATAATAAACCTCTAATGATCTTTTGTAAATGCATTATATTTTCCAAGCTACCCTCAATGGTATATCACACAAAGTAAGGAATGTATAAAGGTTTAACATAACTTCTTTGGGTTTTAATGTTGTTAAAGCTTAAATGGTTGTAGCTGTAACACAGGTGTCCATTTAGTTTGAATTGTTTTAATCTGAACACATTGGAGGATATTCAAGCATGAACTGCATGTTTAAGATCTCGCCACATCATCTCAGTTGTCAGAGGTCGAGGTTCCACCAGCACCCACCAACAGAGGGCGACGGCAGCCTGTAGGCAAAACAGTCAGGAGTCAGTCAGAGTTCCTCCTGGCAATCAGAGCTGATCATAGACACCTGGAAGCCAGCCTATTTAGGATCTAGCCATGGAGCACAGCCTTGTCTTGCTTTTGTAGGAGTGTGACCAAGGGGTAGGGCTCTGGCCTGAGGTAATTTGTTAGGGATTTTCCAAGCTCAATATGTTAGAAGATAGAAAAGAAGAAACTAGAAAAAAGAATCTAAAACATTGAAGTTAAAAGATCTCTATAGCCAAGGTGACAAATGATATTTAAAAGGAAAGGGAGAACCTGCCTTGAGTTTGGTTTTTGGTGTTTCTTTGTTTTGACACCATAGTAGTGTCCCTTTTGTTTGCCCTTTTCCTGACATGTCCGGCAGGGCTCATCTTTCACGCCACTCACCCTTCAGTTCAGCCCCTATGGCCAAAAAGTGAAAGTACAGCCTCCACCTGCAGCAACTGAGGCTTGATTCCTGCATCAGGCCCAACCTGGTACAGGCCTTGTGCAGTGACATAAGCACCACATCTCTTTTCCCACTTCACTGCTCATATATAAATTATTGAAGGTCTTTATCATTCACCCTGAGGGAAACAATTAAATATCTCCTCCCAGCACTGTGAGTACTCCATGCCTGGTCCATCACACAACCCTGTGTAACGCTCAAGTCAGGACTTTAACTTGGCCACTCAAACCTTAATTTTGTTGCTTTTGAGCTATTCATAGGTGGACTTGCTTGTGTGCTTCTGATCATTGTTCTGCTGCATACCCTGCTTCAGCTTTAGGTCACAAAATGATTGGTGGAGATTCCCCTTCAGGATTTTCTGGTGAACAAAATTCATGATTCTATCAACTGGGACAAGTTGTCCAGGAAAGCCGCCCCAGACCATCACTACCACCACCAAAGTGTTTGACTGTTGGTATGATGTTCTTATGGTGGAACGTGGTGTTAGCTGGATGTAACTGGACTCATGTGTTCCACCTTTGACTCCTCCGTCTATAGAATATTAACCCAAATGTCTTGTGGGTCATCTAGAAGTTTTTGGCAAATGCGAGACAAGCCTTTGTGTTCTTTTGGGCAACAGTGGCTTACACATTGCAACTCCCCCATGGATGATATTTTTGCCCAGTGTCTTTCTGGAATCATGTATACTAGCTTTAATTGGGGCTAATGAGGCCTGCAGTTCTTTAGATGTTTGACTGTGTTCTTTTGTGACCTCCTGGATGAGTTACTGATGTCCTCTTGATGAAATTTTTGTGGGCTGGCCACTCCTGGGAAGGTTCTCCTGTGGATCACTGGCTCACTGTGTTTCACTGGAGTCCCAGAGCCTTAGTAACCCTTTCCAGACTGGTTGATTTCAAGGACTGTTTTCCATCTGTATTCAAATCTCTTTAAAATGTGGCATCATGTCCTGCATTTTAAGACCTTCTGTTCTGCTTCACATTGCCAGACAGTTTCTGTTTAAGGGATGTTTAGATTCAACAGATCTGGCAGTAATCATGTCTGGGTGTGGCTAGTGAAATTGAACCCAATAGTTAACTGAATTTTGATTTAGAAGCTAAGGGGGCAATTACGTTTTCCAGATGGGTCCAAGTAAGGCTAAAGAGCATATTTCCTTCAGTAAATGAAATCATTAAAAAAAATAGCATTTTGTGTTTACTGGGGTTATCTTTGTCTAATATTAAAATTAGCTTGATCTGAAATTTGTGTGGGGAAATTTTCTAATATAAGAGGAAAGAATGAGGAGGTAAAATATAAAAACCAACTTAAACAGTATATAGAGCAAACATGCAAGTTGGTTAGAAAGCTTTAATATTCCTAACATCTGCTTCAAAGGCCTCATCCTGTCTAACCAGTGTAAGATCATTGAATTCAATTCAGTTTGATTTGTATAGTGCATTAAACAGTGGATATTGTCAAAAAGGATTCTTACAGAAATGTATAAATTCTGCATCTAAATTTTAAATAAAAGTTTTTTCTCTAATGAGCAAGCCAGAGGTGACCATGGCAAGGAAAACTCCCGAGATGACATGAAGAAGCCTTGAGAGGAACCAGACTCTCAACAAGGAACCCATCCTCATCTGGGTACCACCATATAGTGATTATAAGTCATCCATATTTATGGTTTCCAAGTGGTACCATACCCTCACT
This sequence comes from Scorpiodoras heckelii, assembly GCA_028566435.1. Lineage (NCBI taxonomy): Eukaryota > Metazoa > Chordata > Actinopteri > Siluriformes > Doradidae > Scorpiodoras > Scorpiodoras heckelii. Next base: position 4,588 of record JAOVVH010147077.1, on the reverse strand, counting down.
CTTATAAACTCCATTTCCAAAAAAGTTGGGACACTTTCGAAAAATGCAATAAAACCTAAAATCTGTAATGTTAATTCACATGAACCTTTATTTAACAGACAAAAGGAAAAAATCATTTGGTAATTGAAGATACTAATTGTTGCAGTTTTGCAAGTGGAACTTTTGCCCATTCTTGCGGTGTACAAGACTTGAGCTACTCAACAGTCTGTGGTCACTGTTGTCTGATTCTCCTCTTCATGATGCTCCATACATTTTCAGTAGGAGACAGATCTGGACTATAGTCAGGCCTGTCAAGCTACACTGTAACTCATGCAGAATGAGACCTGGAATTGTTCTGGGAGAAGACGTCTTCTTGACTGCAGCTTATGTGTTATTAATTAAATAGGTCATGGTGACTAACAAAAGAAAGGAAAGAGAAAAATTTAGGGCGATTTTGAATAATGATTAAACAGATGTAGTCTAAGAAATGACTCGGACCAAACAAAAGAATCGTTTATGAACTGTATTGTGAACTTATTTGCATGAAATATACACTACTTAACTAACCTAATTTTGAATTGAAGAACAAGATGGAAACAAATTAACATCAATTTTGGACATATGAACAAAAGGGGCCTTCTTGTTTGTGAGGTGACATGATGGCTGGACACTGGATTCAAACTTCCTTAATTGGGTGGAGATATGCACATAGCTATAGCACATGGACATTATCAGAATCAGATGCAATTTTTGCACAAAAGTTTTGTCCTTGGTTTGGCCAAAGCCAGCAGGATCCTTCCAGGCCGAAGAGATGAGAGAACTTAACACATGCTCGTTGGCTTTGTGTGGAGCTTGAGCAGATCAAGAATCAAAGGCACAAATGCTCTGTATACCACTTATTGGTACGGGCTTTGATTTCTGTCTGTGATCTTTGAGGTTATGCGCAGAGAATTGAGGAATCAAACACAAGGCAAAATTGACTTGGATTCCTCAAACAATGGCAGATTGACTATTTGGCAGGGTGAACTATTCAGTGTGATGGATGCATGTGTTGCTTCGGCCAGCGAGTTAACACTATACGTGGTGAGCAGACAATAAAATCGACACACAAAACACTTAATGAGCACACAACAACAAACAAAAAACTGCAGTTACAAATGATGAGACGCTTTATCTGAAACCAGGCTCAATTTTTAAGTTCTTCAGGAGGTCTCTTTCTTGGTTTTTTCTCATGGGCTGACCTGAACTGCCCTGACCTCTTCCTCCTCCTGACGCTCTCTTCTCTTCTCTTCTCTTCTTCTCTGATTTTTCTCTCTGCATCTTAGGGTTTTAAGAAGTCTGTAAAGGGGCATAGTTTTAAGTTGGGGAATTTTTTTGTTTTGTTTTTTCCCGGCCTGAGTACAAAGATTAAAATTATTCCATGAAACATTGTAAGCACTTTGCATTATGTTTTAGATGTGGTTAATTCAGAACAAGAGAAATAAAGAGAATAGAAACATAGATTATATAGATTATAAACTAGATTATATAGGCAAAATACTATTCTAAAATCTATGAATACTTCTATCTAATACATTTGCTTTGAATTTATGACGTAATTATTATGGAAATATAATCAAATGCACAAATACAGCATTGTTACTAATACATATGACCACTGAATCAGAATGGAAGATTTATAAAGAAAGAATCAGTTACTTCATTCCTAAACATAACAAATTAGATGACTATATATAAGATACACTATATGAATACTAGAACAGGAAAGGATTACTAGTTAATATCTAGTAGCAAACCAATTATGCTTGACAGATTAATATTTCCTGGTAAGGATAAAACTTGCCAAAGAAGTCCTCCATGTCCTGCCTCAATGACTACCATCCTGTCACACTCCTGCCATTGTTATGAAGTGCTTTGAGATGCTTGTATTGAGGCACATCATGACTCTGCTGCCCCCTCACATGTAGGTCCTGGAGGAATGTTTTGTTTCACTGTGTACTGTACACACTGTATATGGTTAAAATGACAATAAAAGCCTCTTGACTTCTGGGATTTAGTGGTTACTTCATATTGTTAAGAACTGATTACAACACTAGAACTAATCACAAAAATAAGTATGGCAGAAAGGGGGAAAAAAATAGAACAAACAAACTGTATGCATTTCAGATCATGTCCTTGTAATTATTGGGAGATGATGCTCCAGAGCGTTAAGCCTCTCTTGAGCTTGTTCCATTAGTCTCTGAATCTCACCAAAATTATGAAGAAATGTTTCTAATCTTCAGCTGTTTTGTCACCGAGTTCCTTACACCTACATGGAGGCAAACATTGACACAGTTAGGATCCTGATTCCCAACCATACTTAATACTGTGGGCTCTACATCATCAAGGAAGGGACCTTCTGATGGAATGTGTCGACTGAGTTTCATTAGCCATGTTTGTGGTTTTGCTCTACCGGCAGATTGATTAATAAGCTGGACTGTACTTCCCAATCAAATCGTTAGATTACAGAATATGCCATCTGAATCCTTGGTGTGTTTTACTGTAACTACTGTAATTCACTTGGTATTAGGCTTTAGCTATTTACTTTTCCTCTACTGTGGCTGTAGTATTTAATGTCTGGTCAGGTTAGTGTCCAAATGTTAATGTTTCTAATGGTAGAGCACAATAGACATGCATGCAAGAGCCATTTTCTACTCTTAATTATGGATAATGTTGATGGTTATATACTGGATTACCATTTGGCATTTAGATAAATGATAGTAATTCAACAATGATTGTAATTTAATAATAAAGATGCCAGATGCACAAGGTGTGAGTGTAGTGTACCTAAAATGTAGATTTGTGGGGGTTATTAGATTGCCGAATGAATTAATTCAATAGGTGCAAGTAATGGCAGATCTTTCTGATAGAATGGATACGAAATAAAGCAGGATAAGTTTGAGAGTTAATCAAGTTAATCAATCAAGTATGTGTCACATAGGATTGCTTGTTTTCGAATCCAAATTAATACAACGTGTAATTCGATCGAGTTGCGAAGTAATTGAATCTTGATTAATCAAATGAGTAAGATAATTCCACTAATTAATTACTTCAATTTAATAGATACTTAGATAATGGATAAACAGTCAGATTAATCACATTAAGTAAACCTTTTTCAAGTAACTTTTATAGGTGTTGTACTTTTTAGGTGTTGGTAGGGGGGGGAATGTAAAAGTTTCAAATGAAAGTGATGTCCAATTAGAGATTAATTTAGAGGGAGTTAACTTGGGGAGAGGTCTCGGATAACATGTATTGAGAGACAGCGAGAGTATCCAGTCAATTTAGTAGATATTGAAATTTAAAAGAAAATTATTTGGCATGTATAATTAATGAGCATAGATATAAAGTAGATTAATTGAATGTGTAATTGATAAGTATTCAATTAAGTAGATTGATTTAAAGTATGATCAATAAATATTGGACTAGGTCATGCTAATTTAGGATGAATATTTAGTTACCTCTGTAATTTCAAACTCACCTAGAGTATTCAATGAAGGCTCTTTAGATTGGAATATAAAAAGTAAAAGGATGGTTGTTATTATACTCTAATTGTTTTTTGCTTTTTAAGCTCACATAACCAAATTGGCCACAGGGGTGAAGGCTTTTAAAAAAGGAATTTTTAAAATAAAATTATCTTCTGTTTATTTTTATAGACAGAGACTCAACTACCAAACTACCCACAAGGGCGCAAAGGTTTAAATCTCTTACTGTACGTCTCTATAAGGCTCCTGAGAAGGGTGCAATTACCACATTGGCTACACAGGGAAGGCACGTCTGGGTATAGAGTTTCACTAGTGACGTCAGGTCAGTGTGCTCCACCTACTTGGTGTCCTTCGGTGTTCAGAATGGCTACAGCCAATTTGAGTCAGGACACTGAGCAGAGAGGTTATGCTCTCAACTAAACTAAATTCACAACACTGAGGCAGTGGCGCTTTGCCGCTCCATTTTCAGCACAACGATTACTTTTCAACACAGTTTCATTCAACAACAAGCACCATATACTCTTAATTCTTAACTTCATGTTCAGCAGCTCAGATCTGGAGCATTCCTGCACTTCTATCAACAACAACTCCCTTCGATGACCGTTGTTGCCATAATGACAGCTTTCGATAACTCTTACCATAAAAGGAGGTGCTTCCTGGGTGGATAGCTACTCCACTCTCCAAGAAGCTCAGAGGGGTCGGACATGTAACAACTTCTGGAGTCTCATAGCAAATTGAACACTTATCCAGGATGTGTTATTAATTATGGAGTCTCACACAATCAATAACTACGCCAAGGCCACAATGAGCCTACAATACAATGCAACAGTCAAATCTCTCCGTAACACATGGAACCTTTAAATTCAGCTTGTGGCAGTGCACAACTATATAAACTCCTTAAGTACAGAATAGTTTTAACTCAAGAATCAGCACACAGCAGGGCACAGTTGCAACATGGTTCTTATTCACTGATTCATTATCTTCCGCTTTATCCCGCTAGTCAGGGTCACGGGGGGGCTGGAGCCAATCCCAGCGTCATCGGGCGAGGGCGGGGTACACCATGGACAGGTCACCAGTCCATCGCATGG
>JAOVVH010147034.1:0-13712 GCA_028566435.1 Scorpiodoras heckelii | reverse complement strand
AATATCACAGCATATTACATTTTTGCAATAGTTTTGATGTACTATGTGGCTTCCAGAAGTGTTTATGGCTAACCACAACACAAAATGACTGTAAGGATCAAAATAAATGCACAAAATCGACACGTAAACAGGCCCTGAGTAAACACAGCTCTCCAGGGTGCATAGACTCTTCCGGGTATCAGCCCCCTCCTGCAGCGTTTCACACCTGGTCTGATTGGTCTTCTGTGGACCTTAGGGTCAAAACTATTGGCTACGAAAGGTGTCAATCACTTCTGGAAGGCAGGACTGACACCATAAACTGATTTGACAGGACAGGCTTGGACACAAACATCAGCCAGAGCTCGTGCTATTGGTGCCATTGGTGCCACAAATGCCATCAGTCATGAAAAGAGTCAGTCTTGAGCCAATCAAAACCACAGAATCTAAGAAAGAACATGCTTAGCTTTATATTCACAAAGATCTGTACGTGAAAACCTCCTTTTTATAGTCACTAAGAGTTTGAGAATATTGCCTAATGGTTACGGCGGAAAAACACACGATTTTTACACAACGGTAAGCAAGAAAAATAAACAACTTTACTGACATTTGTTCAATGGGTTGTTCAATGGGTTTATGTATTTGCTTTAATGGTAAATAAATGTTTTATGCTAAAATCCAAAACCATAATGGACATTTAATATGTTTAAAGGGCTGATCAAATGGAGGAGGTGTGTTCTGTATGTAAACACTTGGGGCGATCCCAGTTTATTTACTTTATTTAGGATGTGATTTCTGGAAAACCATTAAATGTAGACGGCTAAAAATTGGAATATACATAACTGTACTAGTACTAATAATTTTAAATTGCAATTTTGGATTGTGTTTTAAGAACATGCGACACTTACAGCAAAAAGATTGTGCTTGTTGTCACTGGTGCAGCGCGCTAGGAGGCACTTCTGCAGTAAGCCCTCAGCTCCCTGCGCACACACACACTGAGGACACAAACTGGGCTAATTAATAAGGATCAGTTGCAAGTGCTTATCTTCTTTGCCTTTTCAAGCAGTGCTTGATCATGCAGCTGCTGCCACATAACCCCACCGCTCGACTCAGGCCAGGGAGCCATCCAGTCTGAAGCCTCCCCCTCTCTGGTGGCAGAGCACTGTTCAGCACAGTGCGCTCCCCTCCCTTCACCACTTGGGACAAGACTGCCCCCAGCCCTCTGTCTGACATGTCTGTCTGCAACACAAAGGGGAGAGAGAAGTTAGGAGAGTACAAAAGAGGCCCACCACAAAGTGCTTCTTTTACCCAGATAAAAGCCTGTTGACACTGCTCTGTCCACTGGACCATATTTGGTTCTCTGTTTTTTTAAGGGGCTGGTGACATCCGAGTAATTCGGCATGAACCGACAATAATAGCCAGCCAACCCTAAGAATTGCCTCCCCTCCTTTTTGGTCCAGGGCTATGGGCAGGCTGCAGTTGCTGCTGTCGCACCTGCCCATGACCTAGGTGAAAGCCCAGATACTTTACCTCCACATGCCCAATTGCACACTCTTCCAGGTTAGCTGTGAGTCCCGTGCACATCAGTGATTTTAACACGGCATGGGGATGTTGCATGTGCTGCAGCCAATCATTAGTGAAAATTATGTCATCTAAATAGGCCACAACATATGCAGTATGAGGATGCATAACAGTGGGACTGCACCACTTGTTATGTGTGACACCCCAATTACCCCCAAACCGAGCATGGCCTTGAGATCTTCCCTGATCTCCTGTTTTTTATATTCAGGGAGAGCAAAGGGGCAGCTACAAACTACTACCCCCATCTGAAATTTCCCTTTGTATTTTAGCTACATCAGTGGCCTGGATGGGGGAGAACTGGCTCTCAATTGAAAGTGAAAGTGAAGTATTGACCTACTGTGCTTGCACACAGAGGAATGTGTCCTCTGCATTTAACTCATCTGTGCAGTGAGACACACACATACACACATTGGGATTGGAATACAATTTTTTGCCAATTTAAAATTTGTTTCTGGCCCTAGCTCATCCCTCTATGGGGGACTACCATCACCAAAGTTGCTGAGTCTGCCTCCCTCCACGGTTTCATTTGTTGTGCCCCCCATGTGCATGTGCACCACTTCATAGTTGATGTCCCCTACTCACTGTGTAACCTCAAATGGTCCTTGGCACTTCACAAGTAATGTAGAGCTCGACATGGCCAGTGAAACGAGGACCTTATTTCCCAGTGTGAAGCTCCACAGCTGAATATGCCTATTGTAAAGTTACTAGCCTGTAGCAAATTCTCTTGTGTTAGTGAACCCAGTGTAAGTAATTTTGATCACAGGTCAAGAATATACTGAATTTCATTTTTACTGCTTGAAGGTCCCTCCCACTTTTTCTTTATGACGTCTAGGATGCCATGAGGTCTGCAACCATACAGCAGTTCAAATGAGGAGAACCCCATGGAGGCTTGTTGCACCTCTTGGACTGTGAACAATAGAGGCTTGGGCCATTTATCCCAATTGTTAGGGTTCTCGTGAACAAATTGAATAACTGAATAAACTGAAGAGTGCCGCCGCTTCACTATGTGCTGCAATGTTGCATAGCGGCACTACTTTCGGGTATCAAATTGCACAGTCCACAAGGACAAGCACAAAGCAGCACCTTCGTGCTAACTGTTCTAATGGCCCAAACAGGTCCATTCAAATTAATAGAAGGATGTGCAGTGGCACTTTTGGGGTGGCAAACAGACTCACCAGCTGACATTGTGGACATGCCGCACACCACCTGTGAATATCCAGCCAATAGAACTGAGAGAAAATCCTGTTTTATCCTTCTTAAATGCCTCGCCTAAGGATTAAGATGAGCAACCAGTAATAAAATTAGGTTTGTAGAAACCAAAAATTGGGTTACAATTTCTTGGGGAAAATGGTGAATTTCCAGAGGGAGGGAGGGTCCTTCCCTCCTACACATCTGTGTCAGTCTGATCATGCCCCTGGTGCCCCAATAATGTAAATCATATGTACTCCCTAACCAACTGACCTCATTCCAAACTATTTTTGCAACAGAGACTAATAGCCTTCATATGCCGCAAGGCTTTTTTAATAAATGCACCCTGTAGCAATAACAGCTTCATGTCAAGGAAACCAACATACTTCTTTAATTTCTTATTCACTAATAATAATCACTAATATACCCCTACTCAGGAAGAGCAACAGTTCTGCCTAGTTCCCAAAAAGGGAAAAGAGAACAAAGCATGTATACCAAGGAATTAATGGACAGACAATTCAAAAACTCGGAATCTCTTTTCTTTGGATCTAACCAAATGCAGCTAAGACTTGGGTAGATAGCTAAGACAACCCGGACTCTTCCTAGAGCTAGCCAAACTAAGTAATCGGTGGAGAAGGGCCTTCATTAGAGAGGTGACCAAGAACCCAATGATCACTCTAGCTGAGCTCCGAAGGTCCGGTGTGCAGATGGGAAAAACTTCCAGAAGGTTAACAATCACTGCAGCACTCCACCAGTCAGTCTGGGCTTTATGGCAGAGCAGCCAGGCAGAAGCCTCTTCTTAATAAAAGACTAATGAATGGTCTGATGAAATCAAGATTGAACTTTTTGCCCTCAATTCTAAGTGTAATTTCTGGAGGAACCCAGGCACTGTTCATCACCTGCACAATACCATCCCTACAGTGAAGCATGTTGGTGGCAGCATCATGCTGTGGGGGTGTTTTTCAGCAGCACAGACAGAGAGACTGATCAGGGTTGCGGGAAAGCTGAAATCTCCATAGCCGAGTACCTTGCTATACATCCTTATATTGCCATTCTTGAGCCTGTAGCAAATTTTTTTGTGTTAGTTGACTCAAAGTGTGGAGTTTTACTCTCAGGTAAAGAATGTGATAAATATAATTTTTACTGTTTGAATGGCCCTTCTTCCAATTTTTCCTCACCACATCTGGGATGCCATGAGGGTTATGCTCATAAAGCAGCTTGAGTGCAGAGTACCTATGGAGGCTTGTGGGACATTACGTACTGCGAAAAACAGGGGCTCTATTCACTTATTCCAGTGCCAAGCATCATTGGGGAAAAAACTGACAAAACGTGCTTTTGAGTGGTTCATTAAATCACTTCACAAGGCCATCCATTTGCAGATGATAAAAGCTAGTATGAATTGATTAAATACCCAAAAGATGCTACAGTTTGCATAATGTCCATGACATGAAAGTGAATTGTGGTGGCCATCACAGGATACTCATCCACATCCCAATATATACCCCCTTGTACACGCAGGGTGATTGCTTTATCTAGTGATGCCAGGCAGTGACACTGGCCCACTTGGCCCATTCCTTCTGGCCGCCGATAAACTGCTCCAGTCCACCAGATTGATATTGAGCAGCCACCTTCAGCAGGTGTCCCTCAGCTGTTAGGCAAAGGTAAGTTGCCTATCTAAGAACCACTATGTTTTGTAGTGTCTGAATGCAGCTAGTTTACTGAGCCACAACAGCAGATTTTAATTCTGTTTTAAGATGTCTGCTGTGTTGATTTTTTAGCCTATTGATGTGCATTTAATAGTGAATACAAATTTTGGTTTAGTGTGAGCAGACAAGTGCTTCCAGATCAACCAATTATTTTCAAAGTACTAAAATGACTAGCACTAACAAACAAATAGTGAAATGGTTTTATTAGCATATCTTGCACTGCCTAGGCTGTGCTAATGGGTGGTATTTTTACAAGATCCTGCAAGTTGATGTGCAGGGTCTATCACCTTCTCTTCTTTTATACTGCTTTATTAGTTATTACTTATAATAGGTTTTAAGGACTAGTCAACTAGTACAAATCAATGTGTATGATCATTTTAATAATGTTTATGAGCAATAGTAGGTGAAGACCATTAGGCCTAAGCCAGAGTAGTGGGGTCTATAGTAATAGTTGGGCTACATCGCTAATTTGTGTCCTCAGAGTCTTGGCACTATTTTGCTTGGATTGATGTGTGAGGAATTGATTTTTGATTATTATTGATAAGTGTGATTTGTGTTATAAATTGGTAGTTGTCCTATCCTGGTTACCACACCATCATATTGGTATTAATCCCATTATTCCTCCAAATGCTCTGTTCTTTATCCAAATTATACTGCTCTTCTAATATTTAAGCACTATTGATCACTTTCTATATTTTTTATGAAAACAATACTGTTTCTATTTATTTTAGAGCAATTCCATTTAAAGTATTGTGTTTTTATGTAAACAATTTGTAATAAACAATTTGTATATCAACTTGCAATCCTCCAAGTTATTGACAGTGCCTGTGAGAATGGCCTTGGGGTGGCATAGTGCCTTGGGGGTGGCATAGTGGGCTACAACCTGAAACTTGGTTTTGTTTATAGCATTATCATAATTGTTAATGGAGATCTAGCAAGTCTTGGGGCTTGCAATGGCAAGAAAATTAGCTGGGAAAGAAACATGAAAATATGTCATGAGAAAAATGTTTAGTGCCTCAGGAAGGGGAGATGGGGCCATGCACAAGCTCTGCTAAGCAAGCACAGGGGACCTCTACTGAAGTTACTGTTGAACTATGGAAGGAGTATTTTGAAGGATTTATTTACCTAATGGACACACTTTAGAAGACACTGGGAGAAAATCTCTGGTGTTTTTGAGTCTGTATCAGTGGCTGAGTTTACAATGGTAGTTAGAAGCCTCGACTATGCTAAGGCTGCTGAAGAGAAATTGAAGGCACTGGGCAGGGTTGGGATAATGTACGTGGGATTATGAAATATCTTCAATGTTAAATGGGTATTTGGAACAGTGCCTTACAACAGGTTAACTGCAATAGTGTTCCTTATTTTAAAAAAATATGACCAGAGAGTGGTACAATTATTGGAGAATCACATTCCTCAGTTTTCCAGAAAAGTGTATAATGGGGTTCTGGAGCAGACATACCCACCTAATAAGTTAACGTAGGATTAAATTATAGTATACTTTTTTAGAAAACAGAACATGAGATTAGAATCAACATATTTGCAGCAGTATTACAGTCACTGTACTGGGCTGTAGTGGTGAAGCTGGAGCTTATACTGCAGACAAAACTCTCTATTTCTCCTGCCATAACCCTATTGTATCCTTATCTATTTTTCAAGAGCTGTGGGTAGTGAATGAATAAATAACACTGTGAGTACAGGTGGTAAAAATGTTTCTCCGTATGGTTTCTTGAATTACAGTCTGTAATACATTGAGGAGCATGACAATCTAGGAAACCTTGGAGTAGAGCTGCCGAGCCTCAAATTTGAGAAAAGTTGAAGTGGTTTGGGCACCATAAAACTATAAACCCTGGTCAGCTGCCAAAGTGCTATATCAGGCATGTCCCACTGGATGGAAACCCTGGCCAATCTGAAGACATTATCTCTTACAATTGGTCTGAGAAGGTCTGGGGATCCCCAAGGATGAGCTTTGTCCAGGGATAGAGCCATCTGGGCTTACTTTCTCATCCTACTGCCACTGTAACCCCCAGGAAAATAAATGACTGAATAAATGAACTCTGAAAATTAATAAAAAAACTAATGAGAAAAAAGAATAATATTTTGATGCTCATAGCCCTTTGATAAAATATACAGTTCTGGCCAAAGATTTTGAGACTGAAACAAATTTTGGTTTTCACAAAGTTTGCTGTTTCAGTTTTTATGGTGGCAATTTGTATTAACTCTAGATTATTATGAAGAGTGATCAGATGAATTGCAATTAATTGCAAACTCATTCCTTGCCATGAAAATGAACTTAATCACAAAAAAACATTTCTACTGCATTCCATATTTGGATCTTCTTAACTTGTTGGTAATTGCAGTAAATTTTAAACCAAACTTGGTTTAAAATTCTGAGCAATTTGTGTACAATATATACTCACTGAGCACATTACACCTACACCTGCACATTCATGAAATTATCTGATCAGACAGTTGTGTGGCAGCAGTGCGATGCATAAAATCATGCAGATTTGCGCCTGCAGCTTTGGGTAATGTTCACATAAACCATCAGAATGGGGAAAATGTGGTCATGATCATTGATACCGGACAGGCACGTTTGAGTATTTCTATAACTGCTGATCTCCTAGGATTTTCACACACAAGAGTCTCGAGAGTTTACTCAGAATGGTGAAACATTCAGCAAGGCAGTTCTGTGGATGCAAATGCTTCGCTATATATACAGTGGTCAATGGAGAATGGCCAGACTGGTTCAAGATGAGATAAAGGCTCAGATAACTACCGGTACTCTCTAACCACAACATGTCTACCCTTGAGGAGGATGGGCTACAACAGCAGAAGACTGTCAGTTTCCACTTCTAGAACAGCAATCAGCCATCACTTCAATGCCACAGCCTATCTGAAGATGGTTGCTGACCTTGTGAGGTTACCCTGTTCTGACTGAGGTAGATTGATAAATGAGTTTTATTTGAATTGAGCTCTCAGTCTGATTATTAATGGATGGTTAAGCTTTATGTAAATTAAATGCTTAAAATTATTTCTAATTAAGATTTTTTTAACAATTATGGTGAGTTAACGGTTTAGCTAACCCAATTGTATGTGTAGTAATCTTACTTTTAATTAAGTCCTCATTCTGTACAAAGTTGCTTATCATTTTTAAAAGATAACATCACTACTGTAGTACTTAGGGTTTGTAATTACTGTTTGCTAGTCCATAGTGTAATCTGCTCCAGCAAACACATATTTAATGCTAAATGTGCTAAAATGGCTAGTTAAGTGAATTAACTGTGATTAAAACCAAGAGGCCACCAGCAGAGGGTGGCAGTAGTGCACCATTAGAGTGGCTGAGAGAACTCAGTTGCCCAGAATTCCCCACGCCATTTACCTGAAATTGCCCACACCTATTGGGCAGCCTATTTACTAAATGTTTTGGGCACATGTCCTGTCAGACTTATGTAGAGAGGAGACTGGTATGTAGTGCTTTGTCTAAGGGAATATTTTGGAGAAGCTATTTAATAGAAAAGAAACATGATATCTGTGAAAAGTGAAAAAGTACTGATAAAAGACAATACATAAAAAGAAAAGATATAAAAGATATCTGTGAAAAGTGTAAAAGTAAAAGATCTCTATGAAAACATAAGGGAAAAAAGAGAATATTAGATACATGGAAGACTTCCTTAGTGTTTAGGTTTACAGGGGTTTTCATCTCGTCTTATTTTACACATTACAAATGCAATGTTTAATTTACTATCCATGTTTCCCACTCTATATGCCCCAAATATTTTCGCAAAGTGTGCCCTTCATGATTGAGTTCCACCACCCTCCATATTACACTTTAACCCCTGCTCACCCTAATTAATATTTTTGTATGTGCTATATACAATGAGTAGTCTCTCAATCTTACCCAGAACAATCTCCAATAATTAAATCAGTCTGTGTTCAAAGAGCCACAGTCCACAGAACCTGAACTTGTCTGTTACTTTGATCAACCAAATAAAGATCAGGATTGATGGCAGTTCATTATATAAAACTAAATCCAAGCTAGCTATATTTCCCTGGGATTTTCACAGACAGCAGTCTCCAGACTTTACTGAGAATGGTTCGATATTTTTAAAAAATCCAGTGAGTGACAGGTCTGCAGACAAAAAAGAATTGTTGATGAGAGCCAACAAAAATGGGCAGAATAATTTGAGCTTAACAGAAATGCTCTAGTAACTCAGGTCTTTGTAGAGGGATAGGCAATAACAGCAGAAGACCATGTCAGGTTCATTTCTGTCAGCCAAGATCAGGAAGTTGGCACAAGCTCACTAAAACTGGAAAGTTCCATGGACCCAACCTGCATTTTGTCAGCAGTCCATACTGGTGGAACTGCTGCAATGGTGTTGGGAATGATTTCTTGGCACACTTTGGGCATGTTAATAACAGGAAGTCATTGTTAGAATGCCTCAGCCTATTTGACTATTTGTTGCTGACCTTGTGCATCCCTTCATGGCCACAATTTTGCATCTTCCAATGACTATTTCCAGCATGATAATACACCTTGTCACAAAGCAAAGGTCATTTCAGTGTTCTTCAGCAGTCTTCCTACTCTATGGATCTAAAACCAATAGAACACCTTTGGGATGTGGTAGAATGAGAGATTCACAGCACCTGAGAAATATGCAGAAACTAACTGATACAATCGTGTCAACATGGACCAGAATCTTATTGCAGAACCCATGCCATGAAGAACTGAGTCTTTTTTTGAAAACAAAAGGAGGCCCTACCCAATATTTGTACAGTGTTCCTAATAAAGTATTTGGTGAATGTATATTCATAATGAAATATTTTTATCATACTGTGAGTAAATAAAAAATTAAATATATTTGAAAATCATTCTGTGATTAAATAATTGGGATCAGTTAAAATGATTCTGGAGTGAGTTGGATGAAGTAGTGGAGAGGATTTCCCATGAGGAGAGAATGGTGATAGGAGCAGACTTTAATGGTCATGTTGGGGAGGTGATGGGTAGATACGTTATCAAGGACAGGAATATGCAAGGGCAGATGGTGGTAGATTTTGCTAAAAGAATGGAAATGGCAGTAGTGAGCACTTATTTTCAGAAGAAGGAAGAGCACAGGGGGACATATAAGAGTGGATTATGTTCTATGCAGGAGAAGCATCCTGAAGGAGTTTGGTGACTGTAAGGTGGTAACAGGGGAGAATGTAGCAAGGCAGCATCGACTGGTGGTAGGTCGGATGTCTTTGGAGGTGAAGAGAAGGAAGAGGGTGAGGGCTAAACCACAGATCAGATGGTGGAAGATAAAGGAAGCAGAGTATGGTGTGCGATTCATGGAGGAAGTAAGGCAAATACTGGGTGAGGAGGAAGGGGTGAGGACAACTGGGCAGAGACTGCAAATTCAGCGAGGGAATCGGCTAGGAAGGTGTTGGGTATTTTGTCTGGACAGAGGATGGAAGGAAAGGAGACTTGGTGGTGGAATGAGGAAGTGCAAGAAAAGCTTAAGAAGGAAGAGGTTGGCAAAACGGAACTGGTATCTCAAGAGAGATGAAGAAAATAGACAGGAGTATGAAGATATTTGGCCATCAGGCAAACAGAGAAGTGGCAAAAGCTAAGAAAAAGTCTTATGACATGCTGTATGAGAAGTTGGATTCTGAGAAAGGAGAAAAGAACATGTATCAACTGGCGAGACAGAGGAACCATTCTGGAAAGGATGTACAGCAAGTTAGGGTGATAAAGGATGCAGAAGCGGTTGTGCTGATTAATGAGCGAGTGTATTAAAAAAGTGGAAGGAGTACTTTGAGGAGCTGATGAATGTAGAAAACGAGAGAGAGAAGGTTTGATGAAGCAGATATATTGAGTCAGGAAGTGCCTCAGATTAGTACAGAGGAAGTGAGGGCAGCTGTGAAGAGGATGAAGAGTGGGAAGGCAGTGGGCTCTGATGACATACCAGTGGGTGCATGGAAGTGTTTAGGTGAGATGACCGTGGAGTTTTTAACTCGATTGTTTAATAGAATCTTGGAAGGTGAGAGGATTCCAGAGGAGTGGAGAAGCATAATGGTACCAATTTTTAAGAGTAAGGGTGATGTGCAGAGCTGAAATAACTACAGACGCATAAAGTTGATTAGCACAGAATGAAGAAGTAGTGGAAGCCAGACTTAGAGATGAGGTGAGGATATGTGAGCAGCAGTATGGTTTCATGCCAGCAAAGTCCACCACAGATGCACAACAGGAATGACAGATTGGTTTGAAGTGAAGGTGGGGCTCCACCAAGGATCAGCACTGAACCCTTTCCTGTTTGCAGAGGTCATGTACAGGTTGACTAATGATGTTAGGCAGGAGTCTCCATGTACTATGATGTTTGCAGATGCCATTGTGATATGTGGTGAGAGTAGGGAGCAGGTTGAAGTTAGCCTGAAGAGATGGACGGATGGAGAGAAGGGGAATGAAAGTTAGCAGGGACAAGAGAGAGTACATAGGAGTGTTTGAGAGTGAGGGCAGTGGAAAGGTTCAGTTGGAAGGAGTGGATCTGGTAAAAGTGGAGGAGATTAAATGCTTGGGGCCGAGTGTAAAGAGTAACGGAGGGTGTGGTAAAGGGGTTAAGAAGAGAGTACAGGCAGGGTGGATTGGGTGGCGTAGAGTAGCAGGAATGATTTGTGATAGACAAGTATCGGCCAGAGTGAAAGGGAATGTTTATAAGACAGTAGTGAGGCCTGCTATGTTGTACGGCAGTGGCACTGACACAAAGTCAGGAGAGGGAGTTAGAGTTGAAGGAGGTGAAGATACTGCGGTTCTCATTAGGAATGATGAGGATGGACAGGATTAGGAATGAGTTGGTTAGAGGGAAAGCAAGGGTACGATTTTTGGTGACAGAGTTAGGGAGGCAAGATTGAGATGGTTTGGGAATGTGCAGAGGAGAGATGAAAGTTATATTGGAAGAAGAGTACTGAAGATGAAGCCACCAGGCAGGAGGAAGAGCAGAATGCCAAAGAGGAAGTTTATGGATGTGGTGAGGGAGCACATGCAGGTGATTGGTGTGACCGAGAGGGATGTTCATGACAGGGCAAGATAGAGACAAATGATCCACTGTGGCGACCCCTAATGGGATCAGCTGAAAGAGAAGAAGAAAAAGAAACAGAGACATGCTTGAGTGCCGCTACTGGACCAACTGACATTTACCTCAGACTTAAATTTACCTCAGGCTGCTGAGCATCTAGTCTCCACAACCCCGTGGGTAAGTTAACACTTAATATAACTCGCATTTTATACCTTTTGTGTCTTTAAATCAGCTTTATGTTAGATTCTTCATTTTGAAAAATATATTTCAGTTTGAATTTGCTGTAGCTAGCTTGCAGGTGTTAGCTAGATAGCTTAATTATGCTATCTAGTTTGTATCACTAACATATCTATTAGTGTTTAAAATAAATTACACAACACATTTCAGTATACGTGTGTGTGTGTACACGTGTGTGTGTGTGTAGGTGTGTGTGTGTGAGAGAGAAAGATTTACGACACAGTAAAATTTAGCCTAGCTGTTTATACCATTTTTTGTTATACTTTTATGATTCCATCTTTCAACATCATTTTCAAACTTTTGCAAACCATTTTTATAAATTAATTGGACAATTTTAGTTTCCACACTCATTAATATTCTTGAATGTGCTGTATACAGTGAACTCTCATCTGTTCTTATGTTCCTTGACCATTCAGCAACCTTCAAAATGAATGGCAACATGTCATCTAACAATAAAACCCAGCATGATATATTTCCCTAGATGTTCATCCCCACATAAATATTTTGCGATCTTTCTGGACAAGCTAAATACAGTTATCTCAGATTTCACCATCTAACACTGAACATAACATTGGTGCTGCTCTGCATGACCAACTTTATTTCTTGCATTCCATCTTTAAAGTAACATGTTGATGCTGATTTCTTGTTTACAATATCAGGGGGATCGCAAAGGGAGGCCCTACCCAGTATTTGTATAGTGTTCCTAATAAAGTGTTCAGTGAGTGTACATTTACAAGGAAATACACTATATTCCCAAAATATTCACTCACCCATCCAACCATGGGCGTCGCCGCCATTAAGTCTGAAGGGGACGTGTCCCCTTCACATTTCATAATTATTCGTTTGAACCTAATTATTCACATGATGAGATGACCATTGAAAACAAGCACGAATATGTCATTTCTTATTTATTTCCTGGTAATTTCTGGACTTTTTAAAAGATCACTTATTTCAGTTGTTAATAGAAAAAAGTATAGGAGAGTGAGAGTGAGTCAGAGGCAGGGTCAGCATGTAGGGACTGTGGAGGTCTGCTGCTGAGGGGAGTGATGAAGGCTTCTGGGCAGTTATGAATGAAATGCGTCTCAGTTTTATGGAGCCTCATTTTTTAGTATCACTAAATCGGAAAAAAAGTAAACCCACTAAAGTCACTGTTGGCGGTTAACAAAATTACAACTGTTCATTGTGGGAAGTTATTTTTTATGTGTCACTGTTGCTTGACACAGTGTGATTTTGTGTTACGAAGGCTGCATGATGCCATGTCATGCTTGTTAATTGTGTGAAATTATAAATATTCTTATTTTTAAACATACAGTTGAGTATCACTATGGCATGTTGTGTTACATCTAAAACTAAATAAAAAAAGAATACACACAATAAAAAGTTAAATGCGCCCTTCAAGTCATTATTGGGGATAAATTGTGTCACATTAATTTCATTATCTTAGGCATAGCAATAGGTTTAAAAACAGGCTGATGAATATATGGACTAGTTGAATGAGGAATTGTTGAATTACATTTACATTTATGGCATTTGGCAGACACCCTTATCCAGAGTGACTTACAGTTATCTTATTTATACAGCTGAGCAGTTTCAGGTTAAGGGTCTTGCTCAAGGGCCCAACAGTGGCAGACTGGTGGCACTGGGATTTGAACGCCTGACCTTCTGATCAGTAATCCAACATCTTAACCACTGAGCTACCACTGCCCTTGAATCTTAAATTTGTCTCTAAAATAGTCTATGAATTAATTCACTTTTGTAGGTAAAATTAGGTGTTTAACAACCTGTTAAAAATACACAAGAATGCAGGAAATGGCACCTAATTTATTAAAATTTTTCTGGGGGAGGAATGTCCCCCCCACATTAAAAATGCTTCTGATGCCCCTGCATCCAAATCACTGAATTCAGGTGTTCTGATCACTTCCATGGCCACAGGTGTATAAAATCAAGCACCTCGGCATGCAGACTGCTTCTACAA
>JAOVVH010147025.1:0-13713 GCA_028566435.1 Scorpiodoras heckelii | reverse complement strand
GTCCAAAGACATGCATGTTAGGTTGATTGGTCACTCTAAATTGCCCGTAGGTGTGAATGTGTGTGAGTGTGTGTTGGATGCGATGGACTAGCGACCTGTCCATGGTGTACCCCGCCTTCACCTGATGACGCTGGAATTGGCTCCAACCCCCCGTGACCCCGACTAGCGGGATAAAGCGGAAGATAATGGATGGATGGATGGATGGAAAATTCAAGCCAACAGCAGTAGGCTACTACAACACAGAACTTAATTAGTTGCTGTACTGAAGTACCTTTCTGAAGTATCTGTACTTTACTGAAGTATTTGAATTTTGGTAGACTTTTTATTTGACCTCTACTACATTTAGGTCAAAGATCAAATATCTAACCTTTTACTTCACTTTCTTACTTTTTCCTTTTTACACCCTGACTGGTGTTCTGGACAGTGTGGGGTTGGATGTAAGGGCCGCAGTTATGACAGTGGCTCCAGTATGAGGGGCGTAAATGTAAATGGTTTGTTCTAACATTTTAGAAGTTTTACACTTTTCTTAGATTTCAATTAAACAGACTAGGCTTATTGTGAATTTATGAGTAGACTGCCTCAGTTGGTGAAATATGTGTAAATAAACTTCAGTAAGTGAACTGTAAAACATGCATGTTTTTACAGTTTTTTAATACCCTTGGGCAGGGGGAGGTGACAATTTTGTTGCATATCCTCCACAAAGTGAGTATTTGCACCCCTGTCCTAGATATTCCACAATCATCCGAGTGGTATTATTGGCACGTGGAAGTGTTTAGGACCCACAGCAACTAAGCCACAAAGTGTCAGACCAGGTAAAATTATACATCAGGGTCGGTGAGTGCTGAAGCGCACAGTGCATAAAAGTCACCAATGCTCTGCAGTCTCAATAACTGCAGAGCTCCAAACATCCTCTGGCTTTAACATCAGAACAAAAACTGTGCACTGGATGCTTCATGACGTGGATTTCCATGAACGAGCAGCTGTATGCCAGCCTTAACATCACCGAGCACAATGCGAGTGTTGTAAAGCACGTAGCCACTGGACTCTGGAGCAGTGGAAACATGTTCTGTGGAGTTATGAATCACGCTTCTCCATCTGGCAGTCTGATGGATGAGTCTGGGTTTGGTGAATGCCAGGAGAATGTTACCTGCCTGACTACATTGTGCCAGCTGTAAAGTCTGGTGGAAGAGGAATAATGCTATGGGGTTGTTTTTCAGGGGTTGGTCAAGGCCTCTTAGTTATACACCTGTTGCAATGGGACTCCATGAAACACCTAAATTCAATGATTAAGAGGTGTGTCTGAATACATTTGTCCATATAATGTATTTATGATTTTACAGCATTTATACTCTTCAGCTAAATAACAGTAGTAACGGCACATATAAGCAGGGACTGATTACTGAACCCTGAGCAAGAAACTTTACAGGGACCCACTTTCCATCCAGCCCACATAAACCATTGCTGCCCCAAAACCCAGCATCCATGAGGAGCCTTGGTGGTAAACAGAGGACAGTCTTACCTTGGGTTTCTTTTTGTTCTTTTTTCACACCAAATCATCAGCGTCCACCTCTTTAACAAGCTCAAACTCAATGGCCGGCAATGACAGCATGCTGAATACTGTAGTTTTATTACAAACCTAAAGCTGAAGCTTCTTTATCACACAAGTGTCTTCATTCCCCTTGGAAATAGATGTAATGTTTATTTCAGTTTAAGTCTACGCCGTGCCCAACAGGCCCAGGTGGTAATCAGTCCCTGTATGTAAGACTTTCTGTCTGATATTTCTTTTAATTCCAGTTTTATCTTTCTAGGCTGGCTTTGCAATGAGCAATTCTCGAGATTTTGAGGTAATCAGTACAAGTCTCACTAATCTGGTGTCATGGAGTTCTTTCACCATCCCTGGACGCTGGATTTACGAAGTTGACAATGGACCCAATGGTGATTTTGCTTCTTCTTCTACCTCCTCTCAAATCATGACATGTTCATAAATACCTTAAATTTCTAGTATGTTGGTAAATTAAATAAAGCTCCATTTGTCCATATGTAATAATCTGGTTTGTCATATAATCTGTACCCTTGTCCTTAAATTAGCAAGATTTGACTAAAGAGTCCTTCCATCTTAATATTTTAATATCATCATGAAGTAAGAATTAAGGTGAACAACAAATCATGAATCAGAAACTCTACTATTAAATCCTGCAATTAAAGGCATTATTCAAAGTGCAGGTCGTCACAGTACAATTACGCCAAAAGATTAAGAATAAAGACTAATCCAGTTGTCAGGAAGAATGTCAAACATGACAGATGATGAAGCACATTAAATAGCTCGGTTCCACACCACCAGAAGTCATTAGAGCTCTAGTTCCTACTTAGTGGCTCTTACTATAATAGTCTGTAATGGTACTTTAACAGAATGTGTTGTTCCTAATGTTTCCTAGTGAACTGTAAATGAAGCTTGTTGTAAATTGTTTGAACTGTTATTGCAGCTCATATTTAGACAGTGATTTTTCCTTTTCATCATTCTTTCTTCTTTCCTACAGTGCAAAATTACTGGTTTTTCAATTGCCTTGCGTTTGAATTTGTAAATGAAAATGCACAAACTTGGCCTCCTGGTGTAAATTACATTGATGTGAATCTCCAAAAGCCCTTTAAATACTTTGGAAATTATTTTGACACAATCTATGTAAGCAATCCATCCACACCCCCAACCCCAGCTCCTCTATTTTATTAATATATATATATGCCTTTATATTATAATGGTAATATTGTTACTGCTTGGATTAATATGTTATAATGCATGTAACTTCCCTGACATTTCTGAGCTGTTCTTTCATAAGGGCTGTTTCTCCTTTGCTCCTTATCTCTGTCTCAGATAAACCAGAATGGAGTTTTGAGTTTCTCTGGTCCACTCAATAGCTCACTGACTCCTGATATAAATGCAGATATTAATATCATTGCTCCACTGTGGACTGACATTCAGCCTGATTTCGGTTTGAGCCTGTATAAAGAAATCACAGGTCCCTTAGTGCCAGGCTCGGATGTGCTAGACCTTGAACAGCTAGGCGATTGCTTTTGGGCTTTTAGGTTTCTGTTTGCTGATATAAACTTCAGCCCTTCCTGGGCCTTCTCAGTCTTCTGGGATATAGCCTACATCAATTACACTGGGGTAAGAGTCTTTCATTATAAAACTCCAGTCATTTTTGTATAGATTGAACGAGTAGAGTTTTAATAACATCTTTCTCTTCTCTTTAAGGGGGCAAGGTTCCAAACAGTCTTGTTCTCTGATAATAAAAACACCTCATTGGCTGTGATGATCTATTATTTTGTTGAGCCTATTAATGGCCCCTGGCTGGTGAGTGGAACTTGGACTTGCGTCTGCATCTGCACAGCATCCTTATGATGTCCCATATACAGTATTTACTGAATTGTTTATTGTTTTTAAGGCTGGTTATGAAGCACAGAATCCGGTCTTTAGTTATAAGCTGCCAGTAAATAACACCTCTGAGCTGACTACTACAGGCAACACAATACTCGGGTGGTGGTATTTCCGAGTGGATGAAGTCCCAGGTGAATTCTTTTTTTATTCCTTTAATATGCTGCTTCTCAAGGCAGATTACACATTTCTATAATATCAATGTACTAAGTGAGGAATTACACACTAGGGGGTGTGATCTTATAGTAATACACTGAGTGATGGGGTGGTGTGGATTTACTGTTACCACCCGAAGTTGATTATTTTCCTATAAGAGCATGCCCTGAAGTGTTTTATTTATTTTTTGCCTCAGCGATTTGTCAATGATTACAATTATTTAATAATTTTTAAAAAGCATATTACCATTAAAGTTGTTTATAGCTACATTTCATGGTGTGGAACATCCACAGTACAGTTTAGTTCCTGTTATCAATTACCTTATGGCAGCTGTTTAACAGCCATTCCCTCATGAGCCTCTCTATCTCTCAAACCCCTGGTCTTAACACATTTATATTTATGGCATTATCCAGACGGACTTACATTTGTCCCATTTTTATACAACTGAGCAGTTGGGGGTTAAGGGCCTTGCTCAAGGGCCCAACAGAGGCAGTTTGATGGTGCTGGGATTTGAACTCATGACCTTCCTATCAGTAGTCCAATATCTTACCCACTGAGCTTACCACTGCCCCTGAGAACTTTTTCCGATCGAACAATGCCAGAACCGCTCCCTCTTTAACAGTCACTATGCTGTCTCGGACCCTGGCTCATATGGATCCTCTGTGTTAAAGTACCGGCTACAAACTCTGGTATGGGGACTAAATGTAAAATCTGGATAGCGTCATTCCATTTCCGTCTGGTTTCCACATCAGGAGGAAATGTATGAAAACTAAATACCCTGATGTATTTACTGGAGGCTTGACACAAAGGCATACAGTGATGTGGAGCTGTAGCACTATCAGTTCATTAAAACTTAAGCTTCTTTCCCTGAGACATTGACAAAAATCATAGCAATAGTATACGTAGTGTAAACGATTGGTCTGGGTGAGATTTTACCAGAAGTACATCAGCACTACTGAGTGCATAGAGAGCTGAAGAACGACCATCTACTTATTCAGTGGCTCTCGTTCTGGAAGTAAAATCCTATTCATTTTTTCTGTTCATTTTTCAAAAATCCTTATCTAAAAATTTTAATCACTCAACCGCCCCAGACAGCAAAGTTACAAGACTGTGTACTTAATGTTTTCAGATGGAATGAACTACATATCCCACAAAGCACTGCAAATGATGTCATCCAATCACTTTCCCTCCATTTCCCTAACAGTTTTCAGACAAGTTTTTCAATTGTTTAATTTTTTGTATATAGGTATTGTTTTTTTAATTATCATAAATATTGCAGTTTTTGTGTACCGGTACATAAAATGTTTTTATTTTATCGCTCTGGTTTGTTTGTTCTTTGCTTCGTGCCTTTCTGGCTCCCAAACCACACAATTTAAATCTCCATGTCTCGCGATCTGGTAGCCGGTGATAAATCTACATCAGGCAGTTAAAGTTTTATGGCTATAAATCAAAATCCCTATGGCAATAATGCATGGGATTTGTATTTCCACAAGTAGACTGTTCAGCTTTTACCCATTATGTTCTTGTGTGAGTAGCTCGCGAGCTTTAGCAACATGTCTCCTTAGCCTTGTGGAAGAGCTTGGTCATGCGTACTGATTGCATGTGTAGACATGTTGGTAGGTGTGTAGGTAGATAAATAGACAGACAGGTAGGCCTGAATGAAATGATCGGATGTGCTTTGGACAGTTCTGCAACTGCTAGAGATAACAGATTTTTTTATTATTACTGTAAGAGCTCTTGGTTTAATGAGTGCTGTCAGGATATAACAAAAAAACACTTCTGGAAAAACCGCCTACTTTGACTAAAAGTGAGTTGGAGGAAAAAATCTGAAAAAACAAAGCATGCATGGATTAAAAATACTCTAGCACTTCTTTAAGATGTGTTACTTTTTCACACCACTGTACTTGTCTTTTCTCCAGTTAATACAATACGATAAATAATAAAAAACTAAACAATTCATAATTCTGTTTTGAGCTTCATGATGAAAATTGTCATTTGTTCATTCTCTCTCTCTCTCTCTCTCTCTCTCTCTCTCTCTCTCTCTCTCTCTCTCTGACTGACATTATGTGGGGAGGCAAATGCAGGTGAATAATTCTCTGTTCTTCTCTAATATTTTCTCACTCGTTTTGCATTGTTAAGCAGAGTAGTTTCTTAATCTCTTGATGTTACATAATCATTATGTCTCCATGCTGGTTTGTAATTATTGGTTCCAAATTCGGAGGAACCGATTAAATAATAATAATAATAAAATCAAGATTATAATGTTTGAATACTTACCGAGTACACTGTATGAAATCTCATTTTAACATCACCGTTTTGTATAACCGTTATTAACAAACATCTTTTTCCTAAGGATCATCTACTATAATAGTAGTCTGTAATGGTACTTTAACAGAATGTGTTCCTAATGTTTCCTAATGAACTGTAAATGAAGCTTGTTGTAAAATGTTTGAACTGTTATTGAAGCTCATATTTAGAGAGCGATTTTTCCTTTTCATCATTCTTTCTTCTTTCCTACAGTGCAAAATAACTGGTTTTGCGCATTGCCAAGTGCACCATTTTTGCCTCCTGGTGTAAATTACATTGATGTGAATCTCCAAACTCGAGTCCCCATCTCTGCCATGAAGTTGATTATTTTCCTATAAAAACATGCCCCGAAGTGTTTTACTCTCTTTTTATTCCATGGCATTTTGCCAGTGATTACAATTCTTTATTAATTTACACCTTTACCTCTAACCATTACAAATTGTATATAAAATCCTCCCCACAGAAGACAGTAAAAACAATGACAATTGTATGTTTATGTGGTTTTCTTTGTCAAATTATTAGTTCATTATGAATCCATTTATTAGACGGTGTAGTTCATTAAAAAATGCCTGAGCTGTTACTAGCCTATTAAAATAATGTAAAAAATTATTCCACACCTTCTGACCAATGAGCATGAAGAATTCAACAGCATATCATGTTCTAATACATGTTCTAATCTTCTTGTAGGTTCATCACCAGCAACCTGTGAACCCTTGTGCTCTGACAATGAGGTCTGTTACCAAGGAGAGTTCGGTATCGGCTGCTACTGTGTGAACAAGACCAACCCTGACAGCTTTGGTAGGTTTTTATTAAGTCTATATTAAACAAATACACCAATACTCAGTTTATTACTGGGTTTATTTGTTTGATTGATTTGATATGATTTTAAACACATACCCAGTTAACAGAAAATAGACAAAAAAGTGTACAATTTTCTTTTTAAATGGAACTTGTGAATTTGTGCATTTCTAGGAAAAGTGTTGCGAGTCAAATTCAGAATATAGAATATAAATAAACATATATCATAAAGACAGTGTAAACACACAATCCAAAATAAAGCTGCTGGCCAGATTGAATAATATCTTCTCCACACCTTATAGTCAAAACATTGGTCAATGACTTGCTGATGTTTTGTCAAGGATACTAACTAAATAGACTATGTTAGAAACACCATTAGAAGAGGATAATAAGCATATACTTGTTCCTTACTCTTTTGCTGGGAAAATATGCTATATGTACGGAAAGTAATGAGAATTTCTTATTATCACCTTCAAATCTGGTTCTTATGAACGCTCCCAACACTTCTGCCATTGTTAGTAGCAGTGCTTGAAATCATCAACTGTGAGTCTGTTCAGAGACTCGGTCTTGGCTCTATGGATGCTCTTTACTGTCCCGATGTCCTTCTGGTACGAATTCTTTATGGACGATCCCTTGAGAATCAAAAAGATGATGAAAAGTAACTTGATTTTTTATTTGTTCATGTGAGCTTTCTTTGGGCGAGGTGAAGTTTTCGTGTGCCATTCAGCACTTTTGATTCTTTTGGTCTCAGGATCATCCTCAAACACCCTTGATTCATCTCATTAGATGGATGGATGGATGGATGCTTACTTTATTGAAATTCAGTAGCTGTTCCACATAAAATGTAATGATCCCACACTGAGGTCGGAGTGAAGTGCAGATATTTTATTTGGCACAGGGGGTGACAAAAACACAAATAGAAAAGGTGCAGAAATAGGAGCAAAAACAGAGCGTGGAAAAAGGCAAAAGAAAGTGGCAAACAAAACTGAATGCGTCCAAACGGGGATGAGATGGTCCGGGAGTAGACAGGGAAAAACAGGCAGGGAACCACGCTATGGCTTAAAAAAAATAGAAACAAAAGGAAAATGCTTGAGAGATGGGCAAAACGAAAGACAAAAGATACGTAACATGCCATCAAAAGAATGACTAGGACAAAGTACTTAACTTTTGACAAAATTGTTGGCAGATGCAAGAAATCTTCAAACAGGAAGTGAAGTTGATCCGCGCTGGGGACAGAATGACGAGTCCTTTTATCCCCAGTGTGGATCTGATGAGCCAAATGAACAACAGGTGGAGGTGTTATGCTTGGCTCTTAGGGTGCTGTAGTTCTTGGTTGTAGTTCTTGAAAGTGCGTTTTTGTCGCCCCCGTGTGGTGACAGACGTAACATAAAAGAGTAAAATATAAAAAAAGATAAAGTCAACAAAAATAAAAATATAGGACTAAATATAGAACTAAACATAGAATATAAAATAATATATAAAATAGGTAGAAGTATAAATATGAAATAAAATAGAATATAAAATATAAAAAATAGAAACAGACATAGAAAAAATCTCACAGTGTGATGGAGGTAGGGTTGCAGCGGTAACCGGTTTCACGGTATACCGCCGCACTAAAATGCACGGTTATCATACCGTGGGCATCTGCTTATTACTGGTACTAAAGGAAAAATGCGAGCCAGCTGAGAATCTCACCCGCGCACACACAGCTCGGCTCCGCCTCGGCCGCCCCTCAGCCACACTCAAGCACACAGTGGTGAAAATGTCAAAGAGAAGTGCGACAGATTTAATCTAAACTAAAATCAGCAGTGTGGGACTACTTCAGATACCCTGAATATGGACGTGAGGATGGAAATCCCGTCTGTAAACAATGTGGACGTAAAGTGGCACCTAAAGGAGAGAATACTTCAAACTTGTTCTCCTGTCTATGAGAACACCATCCCTCTGTGCAGATCAGAGTAGGGTCTCATTAATAACTGTCTCTAACACAAATGTGTAAAATGTCGACTATAAACCTGTCTCTGTTTCCTCATCATCAATCCACACGGTAAACACCAGTAAAAGTGCTGAGTCATCCGAACGTATAGACACACCAGTGCTGGAAATCTTGTGCGCGTGGCCGTGAAGCGCGTGCCGTGCTGCATGCGCGTGTCCGTGTTAAGGCCTTTTCACACCGATCTGGATTTTCCCGGACTCAGTGTGAAAGACGACATTAATTTATGTGAGTTCATTTTCACATTTGACGTGTCTATTTTTCATCCTTTAAAATCAGGCTCAGTGTGAAGATTCAGCTTTTTCCTCCTTCTAATACTGCAATTTTTGCATAAACAGGAGGTGTACAACCGTTTTTTAAAGGAGACATTTTATACATAACTGTGAATAAAATTTGTTACAAGTTTCAACTACAATACATAGTCTGTTAAACAAAAAAAAAATAGTGCTGTCAAATTAACGCGTTAAAGATTTAATCGCAATTAAAAAAAATTAACGCAGATTAAAAATTAGTTAAATTGCGCAAACCAGCGCCGCCGTGGTGAATATGTGATTGACCGTTACGTTACTTGTTTTAGGCCACATTCCAATCGCAAGTGTCTCTAATCTGTAGTCCCTCTTCCCTACACACAGAATCCTAAGCGCACTTCATAGTGAACTCGGTCACTAAAACAGCTCTATTTGAAACAAGCCTTGCAACGTCATCAACAGCAGACAGCTGATTGGTTGTGTTCTACATTACAGCTCTCGGCTTCAGCGTGACAAACAAGCTAGCAGTTTATCTGTTCAGACTCGTTTTATACACTGTTGACACCTTTGTAATAAATGTGATGAAACGTCTATGAACTGTGGCTGATGTATTTTAACTTTTTAATGTATGTTTTGGTGGGCAGGTGACTTTATTCTTCAGTTGCAGTGTGCCACATTTCTCTAATAGGAGAATTGATGCCTTTAATTAAATAAAACTCTAATCAGTATATTGGATGAACGAAAGACAAAAACTATTTTTTATTTGAATAAATGAAAAGACGTCAATCATCATTAATATTTCACTTTTATCAAACAAAGTCAAGTGGATAATGAGCCTACGTTTAGCAGTCGTTTCTCTTAAAACAGACCAGTGATAAACGGCATCAACATTTTTAATGGTCCTACGATGCCGACCTGCACGTACACCACAAATCACAATGTGTGTTAAAACCGGGATTAACGCGATTAAAAAATTAATCGGGTGAGGGCACTAAAAAAACCTTTTTGTTCTGATTTCTTTCAGGGTCAGTGTAACTTATAATATGTGTGATATACCACGATAACCATGATACCGCGGTATTTTCTGAGACGGTTATCATACCGTGAAAATCTCATACTGTTGCAACCTTAGATGTAGGTAGTGCAATTAACTCATGTAAACAGTGTAAACCAGTGTAAACCAGTACAGGACAGTACAATAGTGCAGTTGTAATGTCAGCAGTGCAAAAAACGCAAATCTATAGAGGGGTTTGTCTATTCAAATGTCCAGAGTACAGCAGAGTCACAGGATTATTATATGATGTGCTGAAACGAGTTGAACAGTCTAATGGCCTGAGGGACAAAAGACTTCCTGGATCTGTCTTTGGAGCAGCAGTCTGATGCTGAATGAGCTCCCCTGACTGATGATGGCACTTTGCAGAGGTTGGTCAGTTTTGTCCATGATGGTCAGCAGTTTATTGAGGGCCCTTCTCTCTGCCACTGATGTTAGAGACTCCAGTTCTGTTCCCAGCACAGAACCAGCTTTCCTCACCAGTCTGTCGAGTCGCCCGGCGTCCCTTTTCTTAATGCTGCTTCCCTAACATACGACCGCACAGAAGAGGACACTGGCAACCACAGACTGGTAGGACATCTGCAGGACTTTCTGGCAGATCTTGAAGGACCCAAGCCTCCTCAGGAAGTAGAGCCTGCTCTGTCCCTTCCTGTAGAAGGTGTCAATATTCGCTGACCAGTCCAGTTTGTCGTCCAGATGAACTCCGAGATATTTTTAGGTACTGACCACCGCCACATTAACCCACTTGATAGAGATCCACTGCAGAGAAGGCCTGGATCTTCTGAAGTCCACTAGCATCTCCTTTGTTTTCCCAACGTTCAGCTGCAGTTGATTGGATTTGCACCACACCACAAAGTCCTCTATCAGGTTCCTGTACTCTCCCTCCTGTCTATCACGCACACACCCCACAATTGCAGTGTCATCTGAGAACGTCTGCATGTGGCATGACTCAGAGTTATGTTTGAAGTCGGATGTGTACAGGGTGAAAAGAACTGCAGATAGCACGATTCCCTGTGATGCTCCCGTACTGCTTATCACTGTGTTTGAGGTGTAGTCCCTGATTCTGATTGTGGTCTCCTAGTGAGGTAGTCGGTGATCCAGGCGACCAGATGTGTGTCCACCTCCATCTCCATCAGCTTGTCTCTCAGTAGGAGGGGATGGATGGTGTTGAAGGCAGAGGAGAAGTCAAAGAACATGACCCTCACAGCACCTCGACCCTTGTCCAGATGAGAGTGACCCCTGTGCAGAACAGAGAGGATGGCGTCCTCCACTCCTACCTTCTCTCAGTACACGAGCTGCAATGGGTCCTCAGCATGGTGGACCTGGGGTCTGAGGAGGTTCAGCAGCAGTCGCTCCATGCTCTTCATCACGTGGGATGTCAATAGCTCCTTTGTGTGTGACTTCTTGGGAAGTGGAATGACGCAGGATGTCTTCCACATGACCAGAACCTTCCCGAGACACAGTCTCAAGTTGAAGACACCCGTGATTGGACAGTGTTGCTCTGATTGACATGGGAGGGAACATATGCTGTTCCGCCCACCCTGAGAGCACAGACAGTTTTGCTCTCTGAGCTCCTGGCTATGGGCAGCTATAGCATCACCCAGACTCAAACTAACGAGCTCCGCATGATGGGGAGAATGCTTTGACACTAAAAACACTAAATATTTGTGTAAATTCTAAAAATACAACAGAATGAGATTTCAGAGTTGTGTGTCTCACTCAGAGCAGATGGTATCTAATAGTGTCGATACACCAATTGTGTCTATCCTATTTAGGTGTCTTATACAGCAACTAGAGGAAGAGTGCAGAACAACCTGCATAACAAAATGCTTTCTGCATGTAGCAATTTTTTTAAACAGAAAGTTACAACGATCTGAATTGTTTCATCCTGTAACTTGAACAAATATTAAAAGATTACAGTACACTGCATGTTTGAGTCGCATTGGGGAGTTTCCAGAACTGCCTTATTCTGCTTCATATTAGTGTTTGTAATCGACCTTCAATAAACAGATGATAAAAACTGGAAGAAAGTATTTTATCTTGAAATTTAACACTGAAACATTATTACTGAAATCTACACTCTGCTCCTTTTTGGGTTCCTTAGATGCCATAGAGACATGTACAGGCAATAGTGGGTCAGTGTCTTTCTCCGGCTGTCAGCTGTTTGAAGCTGGATATGCTGTAGAAGAGCTTCACCTCAAGGACCCAAACTGCACAGGCGTAGCCAAAGATGGCAGGCTGGTGTTCAGCTTCGACAGTGATGCACAACTCTGTGGTGGTAATCTAGAGGTACAAAACAAGATTACTTCAAAGAAACAAATGTATTCACCTAGTGGTTTATTGCAGTTTTCATTGTATTGTAGTATCACTGTTTTTCCTTATTCTATTTGTTCTGATTCTGAAATGCATTTTAAAAAATCTTCATGAGGAACGAAATAACAAACAAATAAATAGTGTGACAAAAAATAATCCTCAGCAGACTGCCCCAATTTACATTTATGGCATTTGCCAGACCCCCTTATCCAGAGTGACTTACATTTTTCTAATTTATACAGCTGAGCAGTTGAGGGTTAAGGGCCTTGATCAGGGGCCCAGCAGGGGCAGCTTGGTGGTGCTGGGATTTGAACTTGTGACCTTCCCATCAGTAGTCTAATGTCTTAAACATTGAGCTACCACTACCCGTACCACTTATACTTGCTCCTGGCATTAACTGGAACTTTAATGTGTCCAACACGCTTGTGCATGAAATTTCCAAATATTTTGAAAGAGACACACATCTACAGTATTTTGCTCAAACTCAACCCTGCATGCATAAATGAAATGCAGAATAAAATGCTCCAGCTATTTTTGTTAGCTTGTTTAAATATTGAACACACTGAATTTTAATGTAGACAAGGTTATAATGTGTTTTTATGATGGAACTTTGTAAGAACAAAAAATAGTAGTCGTGTTATTTGTTTTATTTGTAACCAAGTGATAACACTACGCTTTGTGTCTTTTAGAGTAACATCACACATCTCATCTACAGCAATGTAATCACCTCCAGTTCAGAACTGATCAGCCACGAGACTACACTTTACATCTCTGTTTCCTGTGCATATCCACTCAGGCAGAATGTCTCCCTGGCCATTGGTGTCCAAGTTGCAGGAGGGTAAAAGACATATCTAAAGCCAAACCCTTCCTTCATTTATAATGTTTTCATTTGTTTAACCTTCTGTCAAAAATGTTTTTTGTCCACAGTGTGATCAACAAGGAAGTACCCTCTAAAGTAGGCGTGTATCCAATCAACATGTTTGTCTATCCCAATAATACCTTCATGGAGCCTTATTCAGGCAATGTGACCATCGAAGTGAACCAGCTGGTCTATGTGGCTGTGGAAGCAGAGGGATTTAACAGTGATAATATCGCCACTGTTCTGGACAACTGCTGGGCCACACCAAATATGGACACCGACTCCAAAGTCTTCTGGAACCTGATCATTAAAGAGTAAGGGTGCATAGTACATACATCGTTCATATTCAGATACCAGAGTGTCTGAGCAAAGTGGTCTTTCAAGTGACTGGATTCTAAATCGACCCAATTGAAGAAAGTCCAAGACATAAAGCTGTAGTGCTGCAGAAATGTCGTTGTCCTTCATATAAAAAGAGAAAATGAATGCTAGGTGCAATATACAGTCTAAAATGTTTTGAACCAGTTGCAACTGTATATGAAGTGGAAAAGATTAAACACC
>JAOVVH010146927.1:0-13744 GCA_028566435.1 Scorpiodoras heckelii | reverse complement strand
GTGATCCTTTGACCCTGTGTCTTGTGGTTTAATCTTAAGTTTCCAGTTAAGTTTCGAGACAGAACAGAATCAACAACAACAACAACAACAACACACACACACACACACACACACACACACACACAGTTTTATCTTGCTATTCTTCTCAGGACTTTATATTGACATTTATTATTTATTTATATTTACAATTTATTATTACATTTACTATAGTATGCATTTATATTTCTATGTGATTTCAGTATCAATATCTTTTTTTTTTGTGGACCTGGTAAATAGATCTCCTGTAGATCACACATTTTTAAGGTACAATGGTGATTTTGCTTCAATGGGGTGTCAGAAATTTGTCTGAAATTACATTTAACACATTTAAAGCCTTATTAAATATTAAACTAAAAATACATGTTCCACTAGTTTTCGGGATCTGTAGTGTCGGGTCAGTTACTAGGGTAATTATAAGTTGTGTCCCAGTTAATATGCGTTACTGACATTAAGAGCCTGAGTTGCAGAATGTAGCTAAAAGATTGCATTATATATGAGCTCATGCTTTGTATCATTGTTTATAAAGAACAAATACAATAAAATACTCATTTTACACATTGCATACAGTATTTTTATTAAATTCTTTATTGCATGGAGTCTAATGAAATCTCATAGGCCTAATCTAAGCAAAGCCTAAATATTGTATCTCATAATAGAGCCTGTGCTTCTTCTTCTTTTTTTTTTTTTTGAAAGAAAATTGTTTATGAATAGCAATGAAATAAAACCTTTTACACTGCATGCAGTTAAATGAATGAACAGTTGTATAAACATCATTGGTTTACAGTAATGAGGTATATGAGATTTGTAATCCACTTACATCTGTATGTTTTTTTCAGGTATTGTCAGAAATAGGAGTCGGAGCCAGATACACATGCAGATAAAGTTTATTCAGTGCAACACAGAAACAAACACTAGGAACATGAACCTGAATAACAAAAGCATTGTGAATGAGGGAACACAAGAACGTAATGTGAACATGATAAACACAAGACAACACAAGTGTGCTGTCCTTGGTATCTGTACCTATACCAAAGTGTTTTCATATTTAACATAATTTCACTCTACTACTTCTCAAAGCAAAATATTTTACTTTTACTCCATTACTTTTTTATCATGTCCATTGTTACATATCACTCCCATGTAGGAGAGCACTGGATTGGCTGAAATATCTGAATGTGACACCCTTTGTGTGTTTGTGTGCCGTGTCTCCGTGGAGTACAGAGAATCTCTGTGCTCAGAAAACAGTTTCTGCTGTGCTTAATGAATATGGATGTTTTTTTCTAAACACTGTTGTTTTCATCTGTTCTGTAGGAAATGCGTAACTGTTCCTACACTGGCAACAATATAAAACAATCATGTAGGTGTTTTATCATCAGGTGTGTCCTGTTTTGGTTGAACAACATTCGTGTAATCAGAATAGTTGTCAGTTTTGTGAGCGATGATTACTGAGTAAATTGCACTTTGGTTATTAATGACTTCCTGTGCACTTGAATATGTTTCATTGCATCCAGTGGAACAATTTGAATTTTCAGCCTCTGGAAATTTTACTTGACAGTACATCAGGTCGCTGAGGTTCTCACTGGGGTCACTGTGCAATCTCGTACTAGAAGATATGTGATTGGTTGGTAAAGTGTTACTAAGATGGGGTTCTTGCTTCTGATTGGTTATTGTAGAGTATATTGTCTTGCATACTGGATTAGGATTAGGATTGGACATTAAGTCTGAGGTTGCTGAGGCATTTTCATCTGTACGATTGTGCTGTATCTCCTCATACACACAGATATCCTGAAATTATACACAGGTAAAGAAAGGCTGTGCATTTTAGAAGAGATTTCATAGAGAAAATACAGTAAATACATACAAACCTTCATGTTCTCTGTTGAACTGGACGAAGTTGTGCCTGAGAGAGAGAGAGAGAGAGAGAGAGAGAGAGAGAGAGAGAGAGAGAGAGAGAGAGAGACCGATCAAACTACCTTGATTTAGGTGTTTTGTAACTTATGTAACATATGTTATTAAGATGATTATTCTGTACCTGCACTGCCTTTAATTGCTCTGCATTTGAAGACACAGAAAATGACTGACAACACCAGCAGTACTGCACCAAAAGCCCCTCCAACATAGGAAACAATGCCTGAGTATAAAAGAAAATAAAAAATGATTGTAAACTTTGTTACTTTATTGACGTATGAAGATGTTTGTTTCCTTGATGTGAGTGATAATGTCACTGCAGCGTTGTGTTACAGCGGTGTGATTCCTGCCCCTGACTGATTATTGTGGAGGTATTTTGTCTCGCATGCTTTGTAAGGAGTAGGATGTGACCGTGTTATGGGGTTTCACCTTTAATCAGGGGTGAACAAATACTAATTCATTAGTAAGTGGAAGCTCCAGTATTCATGTCCTGTGGTTTAGTTACTCACTGTCATGGCTAAAAAGCCGTAGCTAACACCACGTAATACTGCACTGGTGAGTTATTTAGATCATAGCTGTGTTTCTGTTCCTTTATTCTTCCTCCCATCTTTACCACTGTTAGCCTGAGGTAGTGTGTAGAGTCACAAGAGGCTGGATTATACAGTACTGCTCATTATAGTTACGTCTCTAAGATATATCACACCACACAAAAAAGCAGTCTTAAACTAAGGCTCTGAAAATGAGACTTACAAAGAACCATCCTGTGTAGCATTTTATCTTTTGTATGAGAAACATGATCACAGTTCATCCAGCAACTAATATTCCTCCTATTAGCCATATTGGTGTAATGCAGTGTGAGAATGTGACATTTTCTGACAAAATAGAGGTGTTTCTAACAAATAAATAAATAAAAGTATAAAGGTGTGTGTAGAGTGTTTGTTTAGTTTGGAGACGTTTAGTTTTGGTGCTTACCTGAGAGGGGCTGAAGCTTTGTAGGTTGAGAAGGACTCACTGTTGGACTTCCTGTTCCCACACACACACACACACACACACACACACACACACACACACACACACACACACACACACACACAGTTTCAGACTCAAAAGTGAAACTATCACATAACTACGTGAGAAACGGCCACGCTGTAAACATATCATTAAATATTATGAGAAATAAACCAGATGCTAAATAGAATTAAATTAGATCAAAACCCAAAAATCAATTTACTTAATCAGTCATTAACTAAATCAAGAAGAATCAACTAAATGAAAAGTTTATTGAGCATGGAAATCACTGAAGGATTAAAGAGTGAATCAGTGCTTATCTTTTATCACACAAGAGCTGAAAATGACTCTTAGCTTTTCTTTTCTTTTTGCCTGATCGATGTGTGCTGCATATAGAAGTTTTGTTGAACTAGCAGCAGAATCAGTCATGGCTCTGTGTTTATGGGTATTTACAAACAATGCATGATTACAAACCATCCTCAGTATAGCTTTATCACACTGTGATTCATTTCTGCTTTTTGTTTCTCTGTGTATATTTAACAGATTTTGCTCCTGACCTGAAAGTGACGGAGATACTGTGTGCTGAGTAGAACTTCCTGTGCTGTCTGTTGCACTTCCTGGTCTGTTTGTCACTGCTTCAGTGGAGCAAACACACACACACACACACACACACACACACACACACACAATACAGATCAACAGCTTTCTAGTTTTGTGAGGTTCTAAATTTCTATGTAGATTTCATGCAGTTAATTTTTCAGATCCTAGTGTGTTTGTATTTTTTTCCACACAGTCACTGGGTGTGCTTACAAGCTGGCTTTTGCGTAATATTTCACAGAACATTCACAGCTACTCTATCACACATATCACATATCACACACTCATCAGTGGGATGTGCAGCTTTGTCTCACACCTCAGTCAGTGCAGCCCCGGCTTTATGACTGCTCAGTGTGCAGCATGCATCTGTGATTTAAATGTGCTTTTACTTGCCACATGGTAGAGAAACATTCAGCACCTGAGTAGTTTGTAATAACATTTTCCTCCCAGAGACACCAAAATTCAAATTCTTACTTCAAGCAACCCGTTATATGCTTTCTTTATTACAAAATGACACTACAAGCTTTTATCTACGTATATATCTTTAATACTTTGGAATGTCTTTGGAAACAAGTTAGTTTATGTTCTCAGTGGCATAGCAGCTTTTTATCAGGGCTTCAAAGCAGAATCGGTTCGTTTAGAGCAGAATCAGTATTTTATATTTTTATTTCTCTTTTGCGTTCCTTAAAATTATAGTTCATGAACCAGTTAGAACCAAATGAAATAATGATTAATAGCATTCCATGTAGGGCTTGTGGCATAATATTGATACCACAGTTAAAAGGCTTGCATCTAACCCATCTGTGCAGTGAGACACACTAGTGAAGACACACTAGGGGGCAGTGAACACATGTGCCCTGAGCCGTGGGCAGCCCTAGCCAGCGCCCGGGGAGCCATTGGGGGTTAGGTGTCTTGCTCAAGGACACTTCAGCCGAGTCCTGTCAGCCACGGGAATCAAACCTGGGACCTACTGGATTCATTGGCACATTACACTCACTGAGCACTTTATTAGGAACACCTGTACACCGACACATTCATGCAATTATCTAATCAGGTGATAGTGTGGCAGCAGTGCAAAGTATAAAATCGCACTGCATCCCAATCGGGTAACGTTCAGATAACCATCAGAATGGGAAAACAATGTGATCTTAGTGATTTTGACTGTGGAATAATTGTTGGTGCAAGACAGGCTAGTTTGAGTATTTCAAAAATTGCTAATCTCCTGGGATTTTCACACACAACAGTCTCTTACATTTACTCAGAATGGTGCAATAAAGAAAAAAAAAAAACAGTAAAAAAGCATCCAACGGGCAACAGTTCTGTGGACCGAAACAATTTGTTAATGAGAGAGATCAGTGGAGAATGGCCAGACTGGTTCAAGCTGACAGAAAGCTACAGTAACTCATATAACTACGCTGTACAATTGTGTTTAGTAGAAAAGCATCTCAGAATGCAGAACAAGTCAAATGTTAAGGGGGGTGAGCTACAACAGCAGAAGACAATGTGAGGTTTACATTCTGTCAGCCAAGAACAGAAAACTGGGGCTGCAACAGGCACAGGCTCACCAAAACTGAAGACTGGAAAAACGTCTGATGAATCTTGTTATCTGCAGGTGTAGGGTCACTATTAGGCTCCAACAGCATGAATCTATGAACCCAACCTGCCTTGTGTCACCAGTCCAAGCTGGTGGAGGTGGTGCAATGGTGTGGGGAATGTTTCACATTCACAAATGGCACACTTTTGTCCTGTTGCTGGAAAGCCACAGCTGATCATGTGAATCCTTTCAAGGCCACAGTTTGCCTTTAATGCCTACTTCCAGCATGATAATGTACCATTCCACAAAGCAAAAGTCATCACAAACTGTGGTTATGAACATGACAATGAGTTCAGTATTCTTAAGTGGACGTCCCTGTTACCGGATCTGAATTCAGCAGAAAACCTTGGGGAAGTTGTAGAACGGGAGATTCACAGCATGCAAGTGCACCGTGTGTGTTGCAATCATGCCAACATAAAGGAATGTTTCCAACATCTTGTAGAATCCATGCCATGAAGAACTGAGGCTGTTTTGAGCCCAAAAGGAGGCCTTATGCCATATTATTATAGTGTTCCTTATAAAGTGAGAGCATGTTTAGCCTAACTGAAGTTATTTCCAATATTATATCTCTTTAGCTGGGAGCATTTCTGTCAAACATTGATGAAGTTCATATCTATGACCAACATTTTATAAGGTGGCTAACATAATATTTACCTCCCTGGGTTACAAAAAGAACGAGACCCTGCTTCACCAATTCACTTCCCTGCCTTTTCACTACCAGTTGCTGGTAAATGAATGTCTGCTAGCCAAAGACATGAGTGCCATTCAGAAATAAAATGGTTAAATGGTTAAATGCTTGCAAATATAAGAACGAGAATTAAACAGTCACCATTGTTTTTGTTCCAGGACATAAAAATCTATACACTTTCTGTTGTTTGTGTTTCTTGAACTGTTTCAAAGCCTTGCTATAAACGTTAATTCCCTCACCATCCTTTCTTTATTAAAAAAAAACGTAGTGCTGTCATCTTACTGAGAAACCACAAAGCATAAACTCCTAATAACTTTTTCATTAAGACTTTCTGAATGTAACAAGGTCCTGACATTAAGAAGCAACAAATTTTTTTATAAACCCTGCTTTTGTTAATGATAAACAGTTTTTTTTACATGTTTGTGTAGAAAGTCTAGTGCAGAATCACTTACCTTTAGTACTGGAGCCGGTGGTCAAAAATGGGGGTAAATGTTGTTCTGGAGCTGAAACAAACAGATCAATTTATTCCTACAATCACATTGAAATCAAAATGTAGATAATTAACCTGAAAATATAGATAATGTGATTAATGTCAGTATGTAGATCACTTCAAAATGTAGATCATTAATGTCAGTATGTAGAAATTTAACTCATACCCTTCATCACAGTCAGGTGGACAACAGTAAATAAGTCTCGTCCTGTTATTTCGACTCCACAGCCGTATGGTCCCGTATCCCCCATGCTCAGGTTATTGATGGTCACCACAAACATGTTTTTCTCAGTGCTGTCATTCAGAGACAGTCTACCTTTTAACACCCAGGTTTTCTGACCATCAGTTTGTATTAGAGTCACACACTGTATATAAATTCCTTTACAGAAATATTTTGAATAAGTTTCATATCCTGCAGGGTAACGACAGTGAATAACTGCAGGTTCGCCTTCAGTCCCTTTCTCATAGACATCAGCATTCAGCATAACACCCACGGCTGACACTACAAATAAAAAAATACAGTTCATTTTCCTCTTGCTTTTATAGCAAACAAACAAATAAAGAAATAAGTAAATGGTAACTCGTTGTCTTATTCAAGCTGTACCAGTTTCTTTTGTTCTTTTATACTTTTCTTTCAGTCAGTTAAATCAGGAAAAATGGTAACCTGAATGTCTACTGAAGAGTTTTTCTCTGTTTTTAACCCCTAGTAAGACTCACAGTGCTGGAAATTGCTGAACAATCTTTAAAAAGCAAACTTTAAAAACACTTAATGATTTACCAGCCAGCAGGATGAAAGAGGTGATTAAACGTGTCTTCATCTCCGCAGTGCAGGACGTGAACTCAGGAAACGTGTTTGCTCTTCACTGCCACGACACTGACTGTAATAATTACGATGAATTTCTGACTGCACAGAAGTTATGCTTTCTGTTCTGTGTCACAGTTTGTGCTGTGCACCACTGTGTGTGTGTGTGTGTGTGTGTGTGTGTGTGTGTGTGTGTGTGTGTGTGTGTGTGTGTGTGAGAGAGAGAGGGGTGGAGGCAGGATGTGGTTAGAGCTGGTCACTGGTCACATAATCTCTCTCTTTCTGTCTGTCTGTCTCTCTCTCTCTCTCTCTCTCTCTCCCTCCCTCCAGATGTTGTATTTACCGTGTGTAAACCCACACTACACTGATAACATTTGGCAGACTCTCTTATCCAGAGTGACTTACATTTTTAACTCATTTACATAACTGAGCAGTTGAGGATTAGGGGCCTTGCTGAAGGGCCCAGCAGTGACAGCTGGGCGGTTATGGGATTTGAACTCATAAGCTTCTGGTCAGTAGTCCAGCATCTTAACTACATTACCATAACAGCAGTTCAGTGGATTTTCTTCTCTTACACATCAGACTCATGGGATTCAGAGCTGAATTTAGCTGAAGCTTTATTTCTAGACTGCCATCTGCTGTCCATTGTGGAAACCAACAGCATCAGTTATCTTTTATCTGAAATCATTCATTCATTTATTCATTATCTTAACTGCTTATTCCTGACCCTAGGGTCACGGGTGAGCCGGTGCCTAGCTGGTGACAAGGGCGCAAGGCAAGATCAACTCTAGACAGGGTGCCAGTCCATCGTAGGGCAAACACACACACACACACACACACACACACACACACACACACACACACACACACACACACTAATTATGAAATGTGAAGGGGACATGTCCAAGGGCATAACTTTGGGTCTACCACTGGGGGGTTGAACTCTCTGATTATTTATTTATTTATTTATTTATTTATTTATTTATTTATTTATTTACTATGAAGGAACATATAAGGAATCATGTAGTAAACTTAAAACTCAAATAACAATCTATTAAATGATTGTATTGTACATATCAATAACATTATTCAGATAATTACATTTTTAAAAATCTCTTAATGTTTCCTTGCATTCTCTCCTGTTCATTCGCCTGACTGCTGCCCTCACCATGTGTCCCTCTGTGAGGAAACCACATGAATGAAATACAAATCAGATCAGTTTTCTGACAGGTTGTGTTTGCATGCATAATTGTTTTTTTTGAAGGTCTCTTACCTGGTCATCTGTGCCTCCTGCACTGCCTTTCTCTGTGCTCTCTCTCCCTCTCCTTTTTCACCTGACCCTCTGTCACCTTCTTCTCCCTCTTCTTCTTCAACTGCTACACCTCCTCTGTCACCT
The DNA here is from genome assembly GCA_028566435.1 of Scorpiodoras heckelii. Lineage (NCBI taxonomy): Eukaryota > Metazoa > Chordata > Actinopteri > Siluriformes > Doradidae > Scorpiodoras > Scorpiodoras heckelii. Next base: position 5,222 of record JAOVVH010146927.1, on the reverse strand, counting down.
TCTTCTCTCTCTTCTTCTTCAACTGCACCTCTTCTGTCACCATCTTCTCTCTGTCTGCTCTCTCCCTCTCTGGTCACCTGTCTGTCTCTCATCAAATGTGCCTCTTTGGCCATTTCCCTCTCTTTGATCACCTGTTCTGAAATCACATTCTTGAACCTGATATAAAAAAAACCCTATGGCAAATATTTCCTTTCCCTTACATTGCAACAATTATTTCTGGTAATCCTCAACTCACCATTTCTGCATCCTTGTGTTTTGTAATTACCTCTGAGTTATAGCATAAGTGTACCTATTAATCCCACCAAAATCTAAGTTTCACTCTTTTTCTTAGATATTGAAATAATTTGTAAGTGACATTGTTAAAGGGAAAGATTTACCTCTCATTTGAATGTTTATTAGCTAACTACTTGATGTACATTTCAAAATACATAATTAAGAAATTTTAGGGGAACCGTCAAAAGTCTGGTATGGGATTAACTGGTACCATAGTACATTTAAGCCCATGTGTGTTCCCATGTATTTTAATGTATATAGCTGCTTTAAGTGACAGAAAAATAAACCCAGAGTCTCTTAAATCTGGCGAACCTGGCAACCCGCTGATCCTGACTGAGAAACAGAAAACAGCTCAGGAAATCTTAGTGTGAGTGATACAAATAACGTGTTTTAATAAAGTTAGTAACTGTAGTGAGATTGCACAATATTGAACTGTAATCCTTTACATTACTGCGTTACTAAAAAAAAATGTCATTTACTTTCCCCCTTTACTTGTCTCCCACCTAGTGATGGCCACACCCCCCTGATATACTTTAGAAATAATCAGCTAACTTAATACGGGTATTTACCTCCTTTTGGTCAGGATTTGTTTTCTTCTTACCAGGGGTTGGTGTCGACCAACAATGAAAAATTGTTATCTGTCCACCTTTTGATGGCCTTTTCATGTTTCCACAGTTAGCATGAGCCTGTCACTGCTCTCTCCAACTATTCACATCAACTAGAGCGCCAAACCTACAGCAAATAGTGAAGGTTCGGGAGAGAAAGCAGATGGGGTAATACCAAGTATTGGTAACATTACCAGATGATTAAACTACTATTTTTCTGGCCAATGAAATAAAGAAAGAAAATCATCATTTATTTACAGTATTATTCATCCAAGATAATTAACATATTATATTAATTGGAATGATGTGATTATATTGGGGGGATTATATTGGCTGCATCTGATTTTTGAGGGGGTCATGAGCCCCGTAACCCCCGTACAGGGTTAGGGTTAGGGACATGTCCCCATTCAGATTCAATGGTGGTGACACCCATGGCTCAGGGGGTATTGTTTGAGAAACTGTCATGCTACCGTGATGGACATAGATGATTCTCCCACATGGGCTCAGGAGAACTTTGGAAAATCACTGTCACGTAACACAATCCACCGCTGCTTCAAGAAATGTAACCTGAAATTGTATTATACATAGATGAAGCCATTTATTAATTCCATACAGAAATACCGGGAGGTTGCTGATGTGTATCACACAATTTCAGGAAGTTTTAGTTTGTTTTAATTTAATTTCTGTGAAAATGAAAACCATCATTAAAGTAAATTTTGTAAAGAAGCATACTAAAACACTTATTTAATGAGACAGGGTTCCAAAAATACATGATTCATGGTGACAGTATAACAGAAAAGGATAAAAGGATACATTATTTAAACAATAAAATGTTAACTATTTTTTAGGGAGCCATTCAGCCATTCACCCCCGGGCGTCGCCTTAGTGGTATCCCTTGTTGACGTTAGGGGACGATTCTTCTCCCTCTGTGACCTCCAGATAGAGCCGGCCTATTCGGTCGCTGGCCCCTGGGTGTCAACAGAGAGTTAGTCATGGCAACGCTGTGGGACTACAATTATGTTTCTGTGGGACTACAATTCTGTTTTGAAATTGAAATGTAAATGGGGAAATGTTGTCATCTTGCTCATCTTCCTTCACGTAGACACTGCTAAGTGAGCTCAGCCTGGTCAGTGCCTCTTCAGTCTCATATTCTGCTAATACCAGGAAGTTAGATGTCTGCACAGCATCTTTGAAGAGATGAGAGTTGTTACCGACCCAAGCAATAAACTCTTGCATGTCTTTGATGACCTTTAATATCAGTCAGGACAACAGAAGAAAAAAAACAGATGTGACTAAACAGAGTAAATGATTTACCACGAGTCTTCAACATTAAGCGGTTATCACTAGGAAAGTAAAGCATGAAAACAAACACATGTAAAACTACTAGTACATACTGAAATGTATTCTGCAGTTACATAATCTTTTCTAATACATGGCTGTACCTTATTCTGAAGTGCTCCCTCACATTGAGTGACCTCAGCTCCACTGTATGTGGCTCATCATGTTTAGCAACCTAACACAAATTACAGACCCTGTATTAAATATGGCACTCAGACGCTTACCCTTCCCTGTATGACTCTCTGGGTATTCACCTGGAGAGTTTTGTTGTCCCAGAGCCTCATAAGCCTAAAAACAGGCTCTAGATCATCACTCAGGAGAGCTTTCGATTCTTCGGTTAAGTGTCCAAATAATTTTACATACCTTGCAAAAACAAATAATGGTAATAAAAAATGTGAGACTTTGTAAGGTTATATTTACTATAATACTTATAATTATTAAATGGTAAAAGTATTTGTGCATACCCTTCTAGCTCATAAGTCTCCATAAGCATCATGCACCACCATTTGCATTGCAATGCCATTTCATTCAAAATAGAAACTTTATATTAATGTGTTATCATTTATTAACATTACAATTTAAAACTAAAACACAAATGCACAGTAAGAATCTACTCACAACTGAGAAGTCGAAGGGCACATCCAAGACAAGGTACAAGGCATTACTGTACAAAGAAGCTTACATATTATATGTACACTTCTTATGTATTAAATAATTAATTTCACAAATACAAATACTGGGCTTACTGACATACCATCAGCATGAATATGCCACAGTCATTACCAAACAGCTGTCTTGGAAGGTCCTGGAGTGTTGGAAAAAAACATATGTCTGATAGGGATGATAAGTGCTTTAAAAGTGACCTCAATAGCGTCTTATATGTCTGATCACTGAACCCCTGTGATTGTGGTGTTTGGGCATATTGTGAGTCAAGAAATAGTATTTCTCGCTCAGCTGGCTTCAACACCTAGAAAACAGATGCAGTGTGTTGTCTCAGGTTAAATAGAGTGGAAAAGTGAGTCATTTGGATTAGCATACGGCACAAGGACAGCTTTAAGGCAAAGAAATTAAAAATAAGTGTTAGAAACTATAAGGGTAAAATAACACTTTAGCAAACATGATCACATGTCAATCTCCAGTTTGACTTACACACAACATGAAGTGACCTGGAGCTGGTACCCAAATGGGTATTAAAAGAAGATCTTTCACAGGTGCACGAATACGTTCGCAAGTACTAAAAGTAAATCCACTTTTCTGTGCTAAAAGCTGAAATTGCTGGCACTCTTCTAGCTCACATTTAACACTGTGCAGTTTCCCTATGTTTTTTTCTGTACATGTATAGGCACAGAAAATCCATGTGTGGCTCTTTGGACTGCAGATATGCCGTTAGTGGCATCGATGCAAACCCTATAAAGATGTGAGGCCATGGTAATGTCTTTTTCAGAGTCCCCGTGGATTCTAGAAATGTGTGCAGACAAATTTTTATGAAGCACTTGTAAAGTGCAAAAAGGACACTGTGCTTTCAGTGGCCTTTGTGCAGGTGAAGTGGGTGGGTCTGGCAAAGGGCTATTTTCTGACAGATGTAGTGGTGTCAGGGATGCATCTGGCCTGCGTTCCAACAGCGGAGAAGGAGCAGAAACATGCAGTCACAGTAGCTATTGCAGGCACATGTCTTACTGAAGATGATGTCGCAATCTTAGTACAAAGAGGAGTAGTTGTTTGGGTCTTATAGCAGGACTTAAGGTAATTGATCATACTGTCTTTTCTTATGATTGTCTTTAAGCACAGGAGCATGCACACCATCATCACGTAGTAGCGACGACTTCATGAAATTCTACAGCAACAAAATTGAAAATATCAGACAAAAAAAAATCATCCAAATTTAAGACAAGACAATCTGATAAACCATGTAGATGACAGTATAATCATATCAGATCAGCCATTTCAAAGTTTTATTCCCCTTCAAGAGTCTGAATTAATTTCACTCATCTCCTCTTCAAAATCAACTTGTGTGCTAGATCCTCTACCTACAAGATTCTTCAAATTAATAGTATCAGAAATGATTGAACCTCTTTTGAAAATACGGTAATTAATTCTTCACTTAGCATTGGTTTTGTACCCAAGTACAAACAAGCAGTTATCAAACCCATGATTAAAAAACTTGCCCTTGACCCGTGTCAGCTGTCCAACTATAGGCCAATATCAAACCTTACGTTTATCTCCAAGATCCTAGAAAAAGTTGTAGTAGAGCAGTTATGCTCAAACCTACATAGGAATAACATTCATGAAATCTATCAGCCAGAAGGCTTACCATAAACCGAATAAAGAATGGGGTTATAGAGAAAAGCACTTTAATTATAGTCCAACTATGCCACCTGAGGACTCTCACTTCAGGAAATTATAATGACTAATAAATAGTAGCCTTTAATAAAAGGCACTCAGGTTCATTTGTTGAGGAGACAGAGACCTGGTTTTCCACAATCACAATTTTATTTTCAGGAACTTGTGTTGTCTTTCCAATAATAAAAAAAGCATTCAAACTCGGACATAAAACACAAAAAATTATTAGCTGCAGCCATACAACAGAAGCAGCTCTTCATTAAAGAGTCAATCAAAATAGAATTACTATGTGCCCAATGGCAGATAAATGGTCTACTGAACTAACTAACAAAAATAACGAAAATTAAAAGGCAAATACCTCCATAAAAAGAAATATTTTAACTAAACCCAAAATGAAGACGATATAAACTTCCAATTTTCTACACAAATAAATAACTCAAAAGAAATAACCGAATAGTAGAATAAACCAAAACAAAACAAATACAGAAACTATAACCCAGTATAGAAAGTATACAACACTAAAGAAAACCACACCAAAAAAAAAAAGAAAACAAATGCAGGGAAAAGATGACAAAAAAAAAAAAAAACCCACAAAGGCAGAAAAAGAATAAGGAGAAAAACAACAATTTAACAGCTGCTTAAAATGGCAATAATCTATTGACTGCA
>JAOVVH010146924.1:0-23245 GCA_028566435.1 Scorpiodoras heckelii | reverse complement strand
CAAGGAGGAGAGTTGACCATAATGTGTACAAAAGTTACGTAGGACATCCATGCAGTTTAAGAAACTAGGTGAATGTAATTTGTTATTCTGTTGTAATTCAATCTTTAACTCTCCAAGACAGAGATTTACTGTGGAATGTTCGCGCTCAAACTCTTTCTTTGTCCGAACAAAACTCCACCCCTTTGTGCCGTTAGAATTCAAAGGAGCCTATCAGAGTCAATAGTTGAGCCACCCCCATCATCAGTATCGGCCCTACACCCACCTTGACTCCACCTAACTTCTTCATTCATAAAAACCGTCTGCACCAGGACGGAGGGTTTAGTTTGCAGTTCGAAGTTCGAAGTTTTGCCCTGTTTTGAGTTCAGTTTCTTTGTTTTAAGTTTTTTAGCTCAGTTTTCTTTGTTCTTCCAGTTTACGTTTTTCAGTTGCATTGCGCTTCACCCTCTTCGAGCAGAACAATAACTTGGACGAAGCCAGTCTAAGTTAAATCTTTTTGGATCCTTTTATCCAGAAGAAAGGTCCAAAACTCACTAAGTGTATATCTTGTTGTTTGTTTTATTTACGCTCCTTTTATTTCTGATAATTCATTCATCGGCGTTCGTCCAGTTTAGCAACAAAACGGAGATTCGCTCTATCGATGGCCAGCGACGGATCGGTTCTCCTTCAGTTGTGAGACTGAAATAACCATGTCTGTCCACGCTACTTCAGAGCCAAGGAACCATCTTCAAGAACAGCTGACTCCATGCAGCGTGCCATCGGACAGTGTTGGTAATGAAATTTGCTGCCTTCGCTGTTTTCTTCAGCGTCAGTGAAGCCACGCGTTGAGCAAGAAACCAAGGTTCAGGGACATTTGCTGTTTGTCAGCCGCATATCAACAGCCTTCCAACAGGCAAGTTAACATTGAATAAGCTCTGTGTAAACGTGGTTGGCAATGCCTCTCTTTCTCTCTTCTGATATTTCCAAATCTTTTCGGTCTCTCTTATCATTCTTTACCCCCTTCTGTTAGTTAATTCCGTTACGTGAAAGTTAAAGTCCTTCCCTTCCACCGTAAAACTCAGGTTCATCTCAGTAATTTAGTAAACCAGGTATCAGGTTAAGACCTAATCATTGAATCTCTCCTAGACACATATATTCATTATTCGAATCATTAGGTTATTATTTTGATTGTTTTAATGAACTCCTTAGTAAATTTTCAAGCTGCAATTTCTTGTGTGTGTTTCTTGAACATTCTGGGAGTCTGTATAAGCGGTGAATTCGGTAATTAAACAGGTTTCCCAACTGGCCTAGGTCAACAGTTGGGTGGTGCCCTTTTCTTTACAGTATAATAACAGTGGTGTTTATATTCCATTTTTTAAAAACGCTACATGTGTGGCCATAGAGGTGAGAGAGTGAGGAGGGAGACAAAGAGTGAATGACAGAAAGTGGTTATCTGAGCAATGAAGTGGAGTTACTTCAAGATCAATTGCTGATGGATTCCACAGTTATAACAGTTTAGGTGTCCAACCTCATGAAATTTCTGCATGCTTTAATCAGCTATATGTAGCCAACACCTATTTTTACAAGCTTCTGAGCTCAAAAGTCTTGGCCAGAAATGTTTATAATGTGTTTTTTTTTTTTTTTACAATACTTAAATACATCTAATAGGTCACATAATCAGTCTAGGACATAATAATAATAATAGTAGGACATAATGAGATGCTTTTGAAAAGCTAGAAATAATTTCCAATATATGGCAATGACTTGCTTCCATACGCAACCAGAAACATTATGCCCATCCCCCAGCCATACACACAAACACACAAATACAAACACACACACACACACACACTTAGTTCCCCAATGTCTGAGTAAAGATTTCATCCTCACACAGAATTTTCAAAACCTTTTAAGTTTGAGGTCGATGCTAGTGCCCTTGGTCTAGGGGCTGTGCTGATGCAAGACGACAACATGGGAATAGATCATCCAGTCCTGTTAGTTTAATAAACAATAGGTAAAGAACCCCACCATTGAGAAAGAGGCTCTAGCCCTTTTGTTAGCCTTACAGAAATTATAAGCTTTTGTTGGTTCTAGCCTGCTGTAAGTTGTAGTGTACACTGATCATAACTTGCTAGTGATGTTATATTGCAAGTATAACCAGAACCAGAGACTTATGATTTTTGTTGTGTCCTTGTTGTGCTTTTTTTGTGCAAAACTATGACTTAGAAATTCAGCACAAGAAGGGTTCTGAAAATGTGGTGGCTGACATGTTTGCAGGCCTGGTAGTTAAGGTATACCTACATATTTGCAAATGTTTGCTTTTTTTGGGGTGGGCATGTTACACAGTAATGCCTGTGCATGTGTCTGTTTGCCTGCTTGCTGTCTTGTTTTGGTTGCTTTCTTGTTCTCTTTCACTCCCTCCCCCCCTTTAAAGGGTTCACTGAAACCTGATTGGTGGATCATTATCACTGGGTCAATCGATCATTTGGATGTGCCCAAAATGTGAGGTCTCTCTCTCTCTCTCTCTCTCTCTCTCTCTCTCTCTCTCACACACACACACACACTCACACACACACACACACACACACGCGCGCACATACATACACACACACACACACACGCACTGCTGTTCATCTTAGTTCTCTGCTTTTGTTTTCTCACTGCTTGCAGTTGTGTGGGTTTTGCTATACTTCTGTGCTGTGTCTGTGCTTTGTGCTAACCATTTTTGTTATTTGTTCTGTTTGCCTATGTCATGTGAATATAAGCTATGTTAATGTTGTTTGTTTCACTACTGCAAATTGCTGACACATCCTGTGGTGCAACCTTAGGGAGGAAGCAGGTGTGCATACATACTTATATACATCCTGACATAGGAATTTCTTTGTCTAGACACACTAGGTAAGTGGGTGGGTACCAACATCTGTATTTTGTAGAGGCTTAAGGATTTCTAATGGTAAGTAGCAGTTAACGTTATCTTGACAGTTAGGTAAAAAGGTTAATAAGAGAAGGATATAGAAGCATATCATATATTATTTTCTTTGGGCCATCTAGTTCTCTCACTGGGGACAACCTGCTACACTGATTATCTTTCAAATTTCCACTTGTTAAAGCTGTTTCCTCTGTCTATGAATTGGGCATACTGTAATAAACACTGCAAGTGTACCTTAGTTCCAAAGTCTCTTTATTCTCCACTGACCCCACAGAGTCTTCTGCCAGTGATTCCTTGGTTCTCCCAAACAAATAAAACCATTTAGCTCTGTCCATGCCAATTTCTGAAAATTCACATCATTTCAAAACCTACTTTTGCAAACTAGTCCTAGGACCACTCAGCAGAGTGTGAAACTCAATGACTATTAGAAACATACTGTTTGCAAACAATATGACCAACCCATACCAATTGATTCTAGAACCCCATTTTCAAAAAAGTTGGGACACTTTCTAAAAATGCAATAAAAACTGAAATCTGTAATTTGCTAATTCATTTAATTTAACAGACAAAAGGACAAAGAAAAGATTTTTAGTGTTTTCAATGGCAAACTTAATTCTATTAGTTGAACGTAAACACACTTTGAAATTGATGCCTGCAACACATTCAAAAAATGTTGGGGCAGAAGCATGTTTACCACTGGGTCTCATCACATTTTCTTTTAATTATACTTTGTAATCATTTGGGAATTGAAGATTCTAATTGTCACATTTTTGCAAGTGGAAATTTTGCCTATTCGAGCTATATATAAGACTTGAGCTGCCCAATAGTCTGGTCGACATTGTCTGATTCTCCTCTTCGTGATGTGCCATATTTTTTCAGTAGAAAACAGATCTGGACTGTAGGCCGGCCAGTCAAGTACAAACTATGTCGGTGTAGCCCCCTTGAAGATATTAGGCAAATACTGTTGGACATGTTCCAATTTAGATATGTGTTGTGTTAATAATTCATTGTTATTTTGAGTCGATTTACTGAAAACTGAAATGATTCTTTGGGTTTGTTTCTTCTCACAAGCTGGAATGTTAGAGGGGGCAGGGCATACAGGGAGAGAAAAAAAAAGGAGGAAGCGGAAAAAAAACGGAGATGGAGGTCACGGGATCTAGACCTGAGGTGTCAGTTTAAAAGTATATTTTCTGTACATTTAACCTATCAAAAGAACAGTATCTGGGACGGTACTGTGTAAGATATTTATAGTGCGGTAACTAGCACCATAGGCTAGCGCAGGCTGGTAAAGTGTACCGAAATTCTCAGTAATTAGGAAGAGTTAGTTGTTTAATCCAGGCAACTAGAGATGCTCTTCGCAAAGGTGAGATATTGATGCTCCAAATGGCTATTCAGACGGACTCCCCAGGTAGCGACTGGAGCGACCGGAAAGCCCCAGTCACCCCTGGCTACAAGGGATAACTAGCCGTATGTCTGAGGACGGATGCCCCGAAAGAGCGGACAGGAAGGTATTCCCCGATACTACAACAGCGAGGAGAGTAAGGGACCAAGCCATTGACACAGAGGTACTGTTTTTTTGTTGAGTTGTTATTCGCTTTTCAGAGTGAAGAGGTCAGTTTAAGTTTTTTAGGCCACCCCGCTCACGAGCCACGCTTCAGGCCTGCAACGAGGGAGGGTTTTTGTCTAAAATGCTAGTTTCAGACTCTATTCTGGTTAAGTTGGGGTGTGTGTATGTTTGCATGTGGGCCCTTTTTATTTCATTTGTATGTTCTTATGTTTTTGGAAGTAATACAATTGCATTTCTATCAATCAAAGAGTTGTGATTGTTTTTTATGCATCGGTTAGCATGATAGGGTGCTAAATGTAATTGGTGAGCATATAGCTAGTTATTACGAAGCGTAGTAAAAGAGTATTTATCACACAAAACGTACTAATCCATCACATTATATAAAGCAACCCAGGGCCCTCACGCAGTTTAACGTATCTTAGCCAGCTGTGTCGTGGAAGGTGCGGTGAGGGCGCTACATAAAATGGAGGCACCGCTGGGATCGGGTTAGGTTAAAAGTGTGGTGATAAATTAATTGCTTGGTTATTCATTGGTGATTTTAGTTTTTTTCCATATATAAGCACAGGGTAATCAAAATGACAGATCTTGAGTATACTAAGTATCAGGAAATACCGTTGGATTGGTGTAGGGGAGAAGAGTTACAAGTACAACATGCTATTCTTTTGGTAGGGGTCCCAGAGGATTCTGCCATTGGTCAAATTGAAGAGGTTATGCATTCGGTGCGTTGCTGAGGCAAAGTGCGAGTACGTGGGTGGTCATTTAGTAAGGCGACCCAAAGTTTAATGGTGTTGTGTGAATGCAGAAAGATCATTGATACAGACTGCATACCACCAAAAGTGATACCTCAAGATGGGTCAGAGCACTGGACAGTGGTAGTAGCTGGGAGTATGGCCAAAGCTCCTGATGATTTTACTCAGAAACTAAATAAACTGTTACAGGATGAGGATAAAACTGTGAATGATCTCCAGGGTTTGTATAAAACTGTAAGCTCACTAAAGGACACTTCTAACCCTACACTACATACTTTGGCTGACCTGTTGAGTCAGACTAGAGGTAGCCAGTTTGAAGGGCACAGTTTCCGCAGACTGAGAACATTCTCAGAGGTTATTCCTACACCTTTAGGGGAGGAGACATTAGACCTTTGGTTAGAACATGCTTACATGATGATAGAAGAGAGTGAATGTTCTGAGCGTGAAAAGTGGAGGCAGATAATGGAAAGCTTAAAGGGACCCGCCCTTGAGATAGTACAGGCTGTGAAGTGTAGTAACCCCACTGCCAGCCCAGAAGACTATCTTAATGCCCTTAATAGTGCTTTTGGCCCTACTGAGTCTGGAGAGGACTTGTATTTTGCTTTCAGACTTTTGCAACAGAGTCCATGTGAAAAGTTGTCTGACTTTCTTATGGAGACAGAGCCCTCCCTGTTTTGTAGATTTGCATGAGGAGGAATATCAAGCATGCCATCAGAAAATTAATGGCACAGTATGTCAAGTACAAGCCAGTGGAAAGGTCAAAACCAAGGACCCAGAGGTCCAATGGTTAAAAGTTGAACTAAAAGAGTTAAAGTCCAGGTTTTCAGAAGTCATCAAAAAGGGCATTTCAACTTTACCTGATGAACCTGAGACAGGTCTAATGGTGCACTGTGCATTAGGGGAATCTAGTCCAAACCCTGATGTTGTAGCTACAAAAACAGATCAAGAAATTACAGTTAAAGGTGGAGGGGATGGAGGATAAAGGTGCCCAAACCCCATCCTCCTCACTACAGGTGGTCACATCTGAACAAGTCATGCTAAATCCCAAGGGCAATGCAATGAAAGATGTCGATGATTTCTTTTGTTACCGATGTGGGGAAAGTGGACACACAGCCACAAGGTGTCAGGCACCTGAAAACTCTCAGAAAGTCATTCAGAAACTTATTCGTTCCCTTCAAAAAGCTCAGGAGTTTAAGGGTAAAGCTGGTAAATACTCGGCAGCAATGGATGGTTCGGTTAAGAAAAGCTCAGTAGCAAGGAACCAGTTTAAGGTTTTCCCTGAGGGTTTAATTGGTCCTACGTCAATTGTCCAAGTAAAAATAAATGCTTTAATGGACAGTGGGTCGCAAGTGACTATAATTTTTGAGTCATGGTACCATAAGCCAGTGTACCGATACAGCCTGTGTCTGCTTTAGCAGTATGGGGTCTGAGTGAGTCCAGTTATCCCTATTTAGGGTATATAGTAGTGAAGATGCGATTTCCCAGAGCTCTCACTAGTGTACCTGAGCCTGCTACAGTATTGGAATTAGTGTGTCGAGGTCCTGTCACTCCAGATCAAACTGCGGTCATTATTGGCACCAATGCTAGCTTATTTAAAAGATTAGTAGACATGTGTCAGGACAGGTATGGCATGGCTGAATGTAGTGGTTTGGAAAAGCAGTCCCATTGCCCTGCTGTAAAAGCCATGGACGAGATTGTGGGGCATGTGACATGGGGTGGACCTGGATCTTTGGTTGTTTGTTTCATAGGCACCTGACTAATGAGAGATTGGTTATCGAAGCGCCCACTGAAGTGTTACCGTGTGGTGTTCTTGTACAGCCTATCGCCATACCAGCTTCAGATGTTAATATATCAACCTTTGCAGTTATGCTGCAAAATGAGTCACTAAAAGAAATGCACATTCAGAAAGGAACTGTGTTGGGAGAGTTTTATGTTACAGACACAGTAGTTGTGCTACACACTTCTGCCACTACTAAAAGTATAAACCCTGAGCTAATTCAGTCTGGAGATTCCCCAGTGCCTGAGGACTGGAAGGAATGGCTCAGGGCAAAGGTATCCAAACGAGTACAGGTGTTCTCCTTGGATGAGTGGGATGTCAGTCTAGCTCAGGGAGTGAAGCACCAGATTCGATTGAAAGACTCAAGACCATTCCGGGAGAGGTCCAGGCGGTTGGTTCCTGCAGATATTGATGATGTGAGCCATCATCTCCAGGATCTTTTAGCTGCTGGAATAATTAAGGAGTCTCGTAGTCCATATGCATCCCCAATTGTGATTGCTCGCAAGAAAAATGGTGGTGTACGGATGTGCATTGATTACCGCAGTCTAAATAGCAGAACGATACCTGACCAATACACCACTCCCAGGATAGTTGATGCCCTTGATTGCCTAGCTGGGAGTAAGTGGTTCACTGTTCTTGACCTTCGCAGTGGCTATTACCAAATTGCCATGGCAGAAGAGGATAAAGAAAAGACTGCTTTCATATGCCCATTGGGGTTCTACCAGTTTGAGCAGATGCCACAGGGGATCATGGGGGCCCCTGCGACTTTCCAGCGACTTATGGAAAAGGCAGTCAGAGATATGAACCTTCTTCAGGTGCTGGTGTACCTGGATGATTTAATTGTGTTCGGAAGAACACTAGAGGAACATGACGAACGGCTGTTCAAAGTCATGGACCGTTTGGAGGAAGCTGGGCTTAAGATATCACTGGAGAAGTGCCAGTTTTGTCAAGTCCAGGTGAGACACGTTGGGCACATAGTATCCTCTGAGGGTATAGCTACTGACCCATAGAAAGTAGCAGCCGTCACAAATTGTCAGCAGCCAACCAATTTGAAAACTTTGTGATCTTTTCTCTGTTTTTGTGACTATTACCGCAGATTTATTGCGGAATATGCATCCACTGTAAAACCACTCACTGATCTTACTAAGGGGTATGCGCCCACAAAAGGATCTGAAAAAGGGACAAATGGAAAAACTCAGCTTTATTTCAATGAAGCTGAACCATTTGGAGAGAGATGGACGAGTAAATGCACTAATGCTTTCCATCAGATTGTACATCAGCTCACCAATGCACCACTTTTGGCTTTTGCCAACCCTCAAAGACCATATGTTCTGCATAAAGATGCGAGTCTTAGTGGGCTAGGTGCTGTGCTTAACCAGGAGTATCCTGATGTACTAAGGCCGGTTGCGTATGCTAGCCGTGGACTGAGTATGTCCAAAAAAAACTATTACATTCATCAATTGGAATTTTTGGTGCTCAAGTGGGCCATGGTGGATAAGTTCCATTACTACTTGTATGGGGCTAAGTTTGTAGTCAGGACTGATAACAACCCCCTTATATATGTGTTGACTATGGCAAAACTAAGTGCAACTGGACACTGGTTAGCTAGCCTAGCAACCTATGATTTTGACATTCAGTATTGTCCTGGGAAGGCAAATACCGATGCCGATCTGTTGTCACGTAATAGGGAGAGTGTGATGACAGACGAATGGCGAGTACTACCATGCTCAGAAGTGACAGCACTTTCTAAGGGTGTGAGTATGGTAACATCAGCTACAGTAGGTTGGCTGATCAATTAGGCATGAGCATAGAAGGGATCCCAGATGCCTATGCATTTCCTACATGTATAGAGATAGAACAAATGGAACAGTTCACAAGGGAAGATTTGATGAGAGCTCAAGCAGAGGCTCCAGTAAGAGAAATGCTCAGCTACTGCGCTGATGAAGCACGAAGAAGGAAAGCTGGGGATTAGGGACAGATTGCTATATCAATTCACAGAAAGGGAATCAGGCATTGATGATGCTCAACTGGTCTTACCTGAGGTACATAGACCTATTGTGATGAAGTCACTACATGATGATTCAGGTCATCTAGGAGCTGACAGAGCCATAGAACTGCTACGGAAGTGGTTTTATTGATCAAAAATGGCTCACGACATGGAGCAATACATAAAAAGCTGTGGAGCATGTGTTGCTTGTAAAAGTCCATGTATGGCTCAGTTGAAAAAGATTCATACCAGTACCCCCATGGAGTTGGTATGTATTGATTTTCTAGCATTAGAGGCTGATAACAAGGGCATTGGCAACATCTTAGTTGTCACTGATCATTTTAGCCAGTATGCACAGGCCTATCTGACTAGGGACCAGAAAGCACTAACAGTTGCCAAAGTGTTAGTGGAGAAAGATTTTGTTAACTATGGGTTACCAGCCTGCATACACTCTGATCAAGGACGTGACTTTGAAAGCTGGGTCATATGGGAACTACTAAGGGTAATGGGGGTACGAAAGTGAAGGATGACTCCTTATCACCCACAGGGAGATCCACAGCCGGAATGGCTTAACTGGGCTTTGTTAGCCATGCTGGGGATGCTCCCACAAGCAAAGAAACAAAATTGGAGCCAGTATGTATGCCAACTGGTGCATGCTTATAATAGCACCAAGAGTGATGTCACTGGGTACAGTCCATATTTTGTAATGTGTGGAAGGGAAGCCCCGTTGCCCATTAATGTGTGTTTTGGAACCTTCCCTGAGGGTGAGGGTGAGCTGACGTACACTCTTTACGTGAATCGTCTAAAGTGTGATCTACAGAGAGCTTACCAGCTAGCTTCTCAAACCGCTGATGGCAGACACCAACGAATTAAAGCAGCTTATGATAAGCTTGTTCGCCACCAAGTCCTGAGGGAAGGTGACAGGGTACTAGTTAAAAACCTCAGGTTAACTGGCAGACATAAGTTGAAAAGTAGGTGGACTCCAGCACCATATGTGGTACTAAAGCAACTCCCTGCTTTGCCTGTTTATAGGTTTATAGAGTTAAGACTGAATGTGGTGTGGGTGGGGTAAAGACGTTGCACAGACACCACCTTCTGCCTGTTGGGCAATGGGAACGAATGCCTTCATCACCCGAAACAGTTCATGTGACACCAAAGCATGGCGAAATCGATCTCAACACTGTACTCCAACAGATGTAAATGACATTACTGCTGGGGGTCAAAATAGTGTTGACTTTGGACAGATAACTCAGATGAGGAGCTGAGCAGGCAGTATATACTGAGACAAGTTAATCTAAGTGAACCAGATCTGCAAGACTTTTCCTCTAGAGAGAGAGAAATCTACAGTCCTAAGATTGTAAATTCTTCCATCTGAGGCATCTGCAGATATGAAAGGTTAATCAGAGACTTCAGGAGTCTATCCAGCAATGAATGCAAACATGTAACAATCAAAGTCAAACTCCTCTTTACGCACTGCGTTACTCGCCGCCATTTTTTTGTGTGCGCGTGTGTGTGTGCACGTGAGCGCGAGCGAGCGAGAGAGCAAGCGAGAGAGCGAGCAGGTGGGGGCGGGGCAGTGAGCGGGGCAAAGCACGGCTTTGCACAAGATTTATGTGTGTAGATACATCTATCGATGCGCTGGGACACATCATCAGTGATGTTTCCTGAGATCCTAGGGTGTTTCGGGCCTTGCAACATCAGACACCCTCCCTCAGGCGACCCAGCGGGGGCTGATCAGAACCCAACCTGTGTCCCAGCAGCGTTAGCCCATGTTTCGGATCTTTTGATCCAAATCCACCTCAAGGCTTTCTCTGCAGCCTCCTTAACGGACTTAATGGCTCTCCTTTTGCAACTTCTCTGATGCCAAGGAGGGTGTAGGTCTTACATAGTGAGCGGGCTGCAAAGCCTCGACAACCCACCTCTATCGGCTCACAGCGGGCTTTCCAGCCTTTACTCCGACAATCTTCTACCAGCTTGTGGTATTTGAGCCTCTTACGTTTGTTGGCCTCTTCCATGCGGTCCTCCCAGGGGACTGTTAATTCCAATAGGAATACTTGCTTAGACGAGACATATGTAAGCACCATGTCTGGTCTCAGAGAGGTTGATGTTACATCCTCTGGGAACTTGAGTTGCCTGCCCAAGTCAACTCTCAGTTCCCAGTCTGATACAGATGAGAGTAGGCTGGCTGCTGGTGTAGGCTGTGCTCGTGGTTTCTCTCCAGCTTTCACAAAAGGTATTTTCCTATGGCTGTGCGTGTGTTTGCTGTTGGCCACTGCAGTGGAGATGGTCTCGGCAACTGCCTTCAGTACTTGGTTGTGACGCCAACAGTAGTGGCCTCCTCCAAGAACTGCTAGGCAGCTGCTAAGGATGTGTTCCAGTGTGCCCCTTCCTGAGGAGAGAGGACATGTTGGAAGGTCGCTCTTACCCCAGGTGTGCAGGTTGGCTGGACTGGGTAGCACGTCATACACAGCTTGGACCAAGAACTTAATATGCTGTGGCTCTGCCTTCCAGATGTCATTCCAGGTCAGCTTCCTCTCCAGCGCCCCTTCCCACCTTGTTGATGCTCCTGCTGCTGCATGCTCACCATCCTGCTGGTCCTCACCTCCTCAACCCCTGCCCGCACCTCCTCCAGCACAAGATGTTGTCTGTTCTTTCCCTGGGCCAGGTCGCAGCGTGGCTGAGGGATGGCCCCCAAACCTGCTCTTCCAACAGCCACCGTGCCCAAGAGTGCTCTGTTTCTTAGTTGTGATTCAGCCAGCTCCAATCCCTCTTGAACCTTGAACTTCCTGCCAGTCCTTACAACAATGCCTGCTGATGAAACTCTGGCATCACAGGAATCTCGATAGGCTAGTGCCTCTTTTGTACGTGAAACTCTAAATTCCTCTTCCAGGCTACTGAAGGGAAGCTGAAGTTTGTTACGCTTTCCGTACAGTGCTGCACTACTGAGACTGCGTGGCAGGCCCAGCCATCTTCGGAGGTAGGTGCTGATCTTTCTCTCCATGGTCTCTATAGTAGACATGGTCACCTCGTACACCAGCAGCGGCCAAAGGATGCAGGGCAAAATGCCATGTTGGTATAGCCATGCCTTGAAATTGCCGGGAAGGCCAGACTTGTCTACTATGGACAACCAGGCTTCGAGCTTCTTGATGGTGGTTTGGACTGATGTAGTGTCTCTGAGGCTGCAGTCAAAACCCTTGCCCAGGCTTGTGACTGGTTTTTCAGTGATGGATGGTATTACCACACCATCCCTAAAAAAGCTAAACTTGTCCACCACTTTACCTCTCTTCAGGATCATGGACCTGGATTTTGAAGGATTAAAACTCACCCTAGCCCAATGGATGAGCTTTTCCAGGCCCTGCAGGATCCACCGGCTTCCAGGCACTGATGTGGTGGTGACTGTCAGGTCATCCATGAAGGCTCGGACAGGGGGCTGTCGAATTCCAGACTTGGACAGGGGAACTTTACACTCAGTCTCAGCTGCCTTTACCAACATACTGATGGCAAGGGCGAAAAGGATGACCGAGATTGTACAGCCAGTAATGATCCCTTTCTCAAGCTGATGCCAGTTGGATGTTATGCTCCCTGAAGTCACTCTCAGCCTGAAATTCCCATAGTAGTTCAGGATGAGGTCCTTATTCTTGGGGGTATGTGGTAACGGTCCAGAATGATTTCTACTGGCTTGTGGGGGATTGACCCAAATGCATTAGCTAGGTCTAGGCAAAGCACTGTCAGGTCTCCATTCCCTTCACGTGCCTCCCTAATCAGCTGGGTGACCACTCCAGTGTGTTCCAGGCAGCCAGGGACTCCAGGAATGCCACCCTTTTGAGGTGTTGAACTGAGGTGTCAATGTACTTGTTATTTAGGAGGTAGTCTGTCATCCTTCTGGCAAGGATACTGAAGAAAACCTTTCCCTCCACACTAAGTAGTGAGATGGATCAGAACTGCTCCAGTCTGGTTGAGTTCTCCTCCTTGGGTATCCAGACACCCTCCGCCTGTCTCCACTGGTCTGCAATGGTCCCCCTCCGCCAAATAACTCACAGCAACTTCCAGAGGATTCTAAGGAGGTTTGGGCAGCACTTGTACACCTTGTAGGGTACATGACTGGGGCCTGGAGTAGAGCTGGCTCTGGCTGCTCTTACCACCTCCTGGACTTCCTTCCAAGTGGGTTCAGAAGTGTTGAACTCCTTAGTGGGGGCTGGCATGTCCAGGAGGGCTCTCTGTGGTCCAAGCTCCTGCTTTTTATCTGGGTCACTGAGGGTGTTATGCAGGAAGTAGTCTACTTCTTCCTGGGAGCACTCCAGGCGCCCGCTTCATTTCTGTCCTAACAACTGCTTAGTGAAACCAAAGGGGTTGGCTAGGAAGAAACTTCGCTTCCTGGCTCTCTCTCTCCTCCTTCTCCTGTGCCATTCAGCTCTACACAGTGTCATAAGCTTCTTCTGGATAGAGTGTCGGGGCTCCACAAGAGGTGGCTTTTCATCCTCAGCTGCTTAGCCAGCATACGTAGCTCTTTCCGTAGCTGGTGGATCTTATCTGCTCTACGTAGTTTAGTGTAAGTGAACTTGCTGGACTTGGGCTCCTCAACACCAAACCTTTCGGCCCCGAAACCTGTAATGATGGTCGTCAGGTACTTGAGTCGTCCTTCCACATCCCCCTTTGCCATTGAATTGACAATACTGGACGTATCCTCCTCGAACTGCTGCCACAGCCTGACCTGATTTGCTTGCGGCCACTTGATCTGGTGGTTCTGGATTACCCTGCTAGGAGTGCTGTGCACTTGGAGGTTCTGGGCTCTGTGGGTTGTCTCCGGGCCAGGCTCCTCCTGCGTCTCACCAGGCGTTAGTCCTGTGTGTCGTGCTTTAATCTCCTGCACCAAGCATTTCATCCGACTCTGATGGATTTTTAGGCCTCGATTGTTCTTGCAGATTTTGCCGCAAATGCATCTACTTGTAGTTGATAGTTCATTGTTCAAGGTCATCGTCATTAGGTCCTCTTGGGGTGCTCATCCACCCCCCCTCTCGGGCTCCCCTGGGGGTGTTTCTCTGTGGGTAGATCTGTAGCTTGCTTGGGTTCTCCCTCACAGGAGATGCAGGTTTAAACTTTAAACTTAGTGCAATTAGTGCAAAAAAACTTAAAATATCAATATAAACAATATAGCCTTACTCATATCCCACTCTGTTTATGTCTTGATGTATTTTAATATATTGATATATCGCCCAGCCCTAGCTTGCACCATTGCAACTCAGACAGAGATACCTTGAAGCCACATTCGGGCAGGTGTTTCAACCGCAGAGCTCTTCAGAGTTGGCAGAGAGGAGGATGTCATCCGTGTAATTGATTACCGTACATCCTTTACCAGGCTGCCACGACACCAGTGCATCTCGTACGTCAGCAGAGAACATGGCAGGGGAGTCAATAAACCCTTGAGGAAGATGGGTCTAGGTGTATTGTCTACCCTTAAAAGTAAACGCAAAGAGAGCCAGAGTGAGAGAACGAGAGCTCGAGAGAGCAGCGTACATCACGTTTTAAGGCTGAAAAGCAGATTTTGTGTTGTAAGAGTCACAGTAAAGCTCGTTTCTGTGTTTCTCATTCGGTCTCCCGACTTGGTTATTGTCACAACCTTCTTCCTTTTCAGGAGATAAAGGATATTGCTTACAAAATACGGGTTCACGATGGTGCAGTTTCGCCTCATACGGAGGACAATCAACTAGCCCTACTTCATCCTTGTGGGATCCCCATGTACAATGAAACATTACAGCCAGATGTCACTGTCATACAGCCCTGCTCAACACAAAGAGACAAATGCATTTTAAACATAAGATCACAAGAGAATCTACAAACACATGAACACTGGTAGGGTTAGACAAGCTGTCACAGATGCATTTAATGTCTGACATGTTAAGAGGTTTAATTAAAACTGTTTTAGAACCCAATGCCACAAATAGAGCAGTTACATTTTTTTTTTCATTCTCACTCGTACTGTTACACTAGCTGGCTAGTGGATGGATCTCCTCCCTTCACCCCGCCTACATTAACTGATCTCACTTCCTGCTGGTGCTCAGCTCTAGACTCATTCTTAGACAAAGCACATCCGCTTGCTCTCTTATTGGCCAGCGACTGTGCCCTGAAACTTACCTCGAGAGATTTACTGCCTGTACGTTCTTTTTTTATGTTTTGAGCATCGAGTTTACACAACATGTGATTTATCCCACCAGACTATCTAAGAATGGATCAGAACAGACAGCCAAGCCTGAATTAGGCATATATATAAAAATATATAAGAATTAGGTTTAACGTAACTATAAGCAGACCCCATGGTTAAAATCTAAAGGACACACATGACAAACAACCAAAAAATACAGAAGGGAGGGAGCAAAAAAGATTTAGTGAGCACAAAGAGACACAGTGTGTTCGACAAACACCGTAACTATTCAACAGCTAAATTGGCACACGGAGTCATCAGCTCCCTTCTTGCCAACCAATTTAGCGATATTTTCAGTGCGTCGGCATGCACAAAAACAGCTCACAGGACAGTGAGGCTCATTCAACAGCTTGCAAGACAACTGTGACTCTTTCATCCACCCTTATCACGCTCTCTTTAAACTAACGATAACATATGCAAATTACAAGATTCTGGGCAGACAAAAAGGCACGACAAATTTTTAAAAAATGTTGTTGCTTACCCACGCCGTTTGCCCATGCAGAATCCCCGCTTCTGACACCAGACTGTTAAGTAATTTATTTAATCTAGCTTGCTAGATAAATTTCCTCAGGTTTTTTCTCGAATAATAAAATGGTTTATTTATCTCTTTTCCTCCGTCCTGCATATGAGCGCTCAGAGAATAAAGACACACAGACACGCGTATCAAAATTCTGCATTTATTGTCCTTGGAAAAATGTATTATAAGATACATGAGCGAATATGATTGGTTACAAAAATATAGCATGATGGGCGAGTAAAAAGATAAGAGGTAGTTGAATTGTGATAGGATAAAAATATGAGGATACAGGTGTTGTCATGGGCGAGACATGTCCTGATGACATGCCGGAAGCGCACCGGACATGAAAAATGTAAACACTGAGAATACCGGAAGTGCAAAATGTAAACACACTGAGAATACAGGAAGTGCAAAATATGGAGGATGCAAGGATTTTATCCTAACAATTGCATTTTTAGAAAGTGTCCCAACTTTTCTGGAAGTGGGATTTGTATTGAGCAGGAACCTAATTTACTCAGACAGCTGTAACTCATGACTATTTGGACCAATTTGCACCAAACTTGAAAATCTTGTATAAAACACGATTATGAGATCATAAGCAAAGGTTGGGGCATGGTCATTCAGAGGTGGAGCTAAGGCAACTTTTTCTTAGGAATTGTAAGTCCAATTGAGCTGAAAGTTGCTAATCTATTTGCTAATCTGTAAATGGATTTAATAAAAAAAAATCTGTAATTATGAAACATGCCTGCCATCAGCCAATCAGGTTTAAGCAGGCATTTGACAGGATTAACATTGACAACCATCATGAAACATGAATTGATTCAAGTTTAAATTTAGATAGTTATAGATTCAGATAGGGACCCACTACTACCTGATTTTATTCATATCTGTGCACACAAAAATAAGCATATCTCTTGGAAAATAAGGTTTACAGTTAAGTTTCTTTTTAAGCTTGATTGTCTTGCTTAAGCCGTATGCAAGGGACTTCAGCAACACCCACATAAATTTATGACAATCTGGATATGTGAAACCTACTTTTATAAAATAGTCCTAGGATTTTTGGCCTAAAATTGTTGATTATTCAGGACAATGTGACCCTTAGTAATTTTCAAAATATGGCACTATTTTATAAACAACATGGCTGTCCCATGACAATCAATTCTTATAAGGTGGAGCCTAATTTACTTAAACAACTTCACCTCATGTTTAGTTGCATGGATTTGCAAAACCTGAAAGATATACACTGGAAACTGAGGTAATTTGCAAAATTTCAAACATGTTATGGATCAACATAAAACCTGAAAGACACCTTCAGGCCACTGTTATGAGGAGGGGTGCAAAGTTTGCTGTTTGGCTGTTTGTCAGGAACTGAATGCCTTATTGAGTTGAATTTTAGTGTTCGGAACGGTTCTGCTAATTTGTGACTGGATTTTAATATTAATTACTTCAAAAACATGGCCATTATTGTTCTGTTTTTTTGTGGCAAGAACTGGTCACTGGGTGCGAGTTTTGCAGAATTTGCTCAGACATATGTTAAGCGTTCTTGCATTAAGCAAATAAGTAAAATTTACCTGAAGGAAATGAACTTGAATAAGATTTGTAAAAATGTATGGGGTATTTCCCATTAAAAACAAATAGATTGTACTTCAAATGGCATGAAATTAGTTGGCAACATGCACCTTGAGATACTCTCTCTTTGGCATCCTGTAGCAGGCATGTGTAAAAGTTTTGTTGATAAGTGTAAAAATGCTGTTAATAACAATTGGGTTTGAGTATCTGGATCAAATGACTTGGTTCAAGTTACCTGACATTGCTTAGTCAGGCTGACTGGAAATCATATGCACTTTCAGATGAGAAGAATGTTTTCATAATTCATAGAACTGTTGCAGCAAGTAACCCATTTTATGTGTCTGGACTGCAGGAAAAATAATAGTTCTTGGAACGCCGTTTTGAATGAATTTTTAAGTCCCTACTTCATGGTAAGTATGCTCCCAGCACAAGAGGAACCATGATTGATGTGTATGGTGATTGGTCCAGAAGTAAGTGTATATGAAAAGTTCATGTGCAAAATCCAAAAAATGATATCATTTTAAAAAAAGCTGACTGTCATGAGTTATTCTTAACATTATTTCTGATTCTGAACCCTTAATATGTTTCGTCACAAAAGCCATTTTTCCCATTGTCAATGCATTATTGCAAGGTCACATTTTACAGCAGAAAACTGTAAAATGTGTGTGCTGTTCTTGAACATAACCCAATAAATACATTCAGCACATCAGCATGCAGTTTTAAGGGTAGGTTGTCGCAGGCTGTAACTAAGCTGGAGATATTCTGTATGAAAGGGAATTTTGGTGTAACTTTGGCTCAGAGTCATCTATAAAGATGGATCATTTTGAAGGAACTGAAAAGTCTGTGATGTTATCTCCTTCAGTTAGTAAAAAGAAGAGGAAAGCTTAAACTGATTCAGATAACCCACTCGAGGACCACAAGCCCAAACTACATCACCCATGAGCAAGTGTCCCCAGTGTGGATCAACAGTAAGCTCTACTACAGATGCTTTGCATCTGCCCAATATCCAGGAAGTTAAATACTTGTTTTGCTATTTTTGATGTTTTGGACTTTCTAATTTTTGCCTTTTTCTAGTTTTTGGACTTTCTAGTTTTTGCATTTTTGGACCTTTTCTCATGCGTTTTGTTTTTCTTATACTTTTTTTCTGGTTTCCCACTGCCAGAGCGTGGTGTGCCCAGCCTCATTTGTCCCAGCATTATATCAGCTTTTGAGCATTTGGATTTTTGTGTTTTTGTCTTTTTTCCCTCTTCCCCATTTTGTTTCACCCACACTCTATGCTTTTACCTACTAACTCTTTTGTGTTTTTTGTTGCCATCTGTGTGCACAAATAAAACTGCATTTGACTCCAACCTTCAGTGTGGGACCATTACAGGTTGATCCGCCAACACTATGGAGTCAGCAGCCTGCAATAGGCGCTTCTACATGGCACACAGCAGCTGGAGGAGGTACGCGCCACCATTCGCCATTGGGAGGCACTCAGGCTACTTGGAGAGGCTATTCCCACATCGAAGGTCCACGTTCTTGTCACCCTACCTGAGCGATATAATGGCAAGCCTGATGGGTGTAAGGGGTTCCTCCTCCAATGTGAGCTATTTTTCGCATTGCAAGATGGACTGGCTGATCACCAAAAGGTGTCAGTTATCATTAGCTTGCTGAGCAGCAAGGCTCTCCAATGGGCCACAGCCACGTGGCATCATGCAGGTGAGCAGGCATGCTCCTACACAAACTTCATCACTTTGTTTCACCAAGTGTTTGACCACTTTGCTGATGGCCGTGGTGCCGGGGAGTGGTTATTAACTGTTTTTCAGGGTAATCGGAGGGTTGCAGAGTATGCCCTCGAGTTCTGGACCCTGGCAGACGAAAGCGACTAGAACAAGCCCACCTTGAAGACCGTCTTTTGCCGAGGGCTGGCCTGCCGTGATGGAAGTATGATGCTTGACACCCTCATCACCACTGCCATAATGTTGGATGACCTTCTGAGGTCCAGACCAGCCAGCGCACACCTCACTGGCGATATGAAGATTCCAGAGCCCATGGTCCTGGGTCCCCTACACTTGTCGTCTCAGGAGAAGAAACAGCAAGCAACCCTCTATCTTTTCTTCTACTGTGGAGAAGAGGGCACGGAGAGACTAAAACCCACACCCCGGTGCACACGGTGAGTAATGATGTACCAGTCACGCTTCGAGAGCGCATTGTTCCTGTTCAGGTTGCCTTTCAGAGTCATGTTTTCCACTTTTTAGTGCTCGTTGACTCAGGAGCAGCTGGCAGCTTCATGGACCAGGCCACCACAGAGGCCTACAACATCCTCGTCCAGGGATGAGCTGCATCTCCCCTTCAAGATCCAAGCCGTAGATGGGGGACCCATTGGGATTGGCTCCATCATCCACTGGACCATTCCACTGAAGATGAGAGTGGGACTCCTGCGAGAAAAAGAAATTTCATTCATGCTCATCGATTCACCGAAACATCCCATAATCTTGGGGATCAAATGGATGAAGCTCCACGACCCCATCACGACCCCAAGGAGAGATTCAGATCTGGTCATAGTACTGCCTCACAAACTGTCTAAAGAACCACCAGGGTGCACAGCATGGAAAGCACCGTAGAGGTTCAGGTACCAAAAGAATATTATGATTTTTCAGCACTCCTCCTTGCCCGCCTCGGCCGGATTCTTTTTTGTTGAGAAGAAAGGGGGCAGCCACCGTCCCTGCATCAACTATAGAGGTCTGAATAAGGTTTCGGTCAGGTACCCCTATCCTCTCCCTCTTGTCCCCTCAGTCTTAGAGCAGCTCCGGGAGGCCACTATATTTACTAAGTTAAACTTGAGAAGTGCATATAATCTTATCAGCCTTTAGCACCACTTCTGGCCACTATGAATACATAGGTATGCCATATGGCCTAGAATCAGCTCCAAGTGTGATGACATCCTGATTTTTTTCCCCAGACCTAGCCACACACATCAATCACATCCGCCTACTTCTACAACGTCTGCTCCACCACCAACTCTTTGTGAAAAAGGAGAAGTGTCAGTTCCTTCAGTCTCATATCGAGTTCCTGGGCCTGAAGGGGTTACCATGGACTGTCAGAAAGTGGAGGCTGTCACGCAGTGGATGCACCCGAACACCGTGAGGGAGCTGAGAAGATTACTGGGCTTTGCGAACTTTTACCGTAAATTCATCCACATTTTAATCTCATAGCGGCACCCCTCACTGAATTGCTGAAGAAGGAACTCAAGTCACTAAAGTGGAACCAGGACGTGGACCTTGCTTTCATGCACTTTAAAGAGGCATTTACTACGGCCCCCATCCTCAAGTAGCCAGACACTAACCTGCCGTTTGTACTAGAAGTGGACGCCTCTAGCCAAGGAGTAGGGGTGGTCATGTCCCAAAGACAGGGAGAACCTGCCAAGCTTCATCCAGTGGCATTCTTTTCTAAGAAGTTATCTGCTACAGAACAGAATTATGATGTGGGGGACCAAGAACTCCTGGCCATAAAGTTGGCCTTGGAAAAATGGAGACACTGGCTTGAGGGCACCAAGCACCCCATAACAATATTTAAAGACCACAAGAACCTAGAATACATCAAAGCAGCTAAATGTTTGAATTCTTGTCAGGCCAGGTGGGTGCTTTTCTTCACCCCATTTAACTTTGTCTTGTCTTACAGACCCAGCTTCAAGAATGGTAAAGCAGATGCCCTATCTCATATGTATGAGCCTGAAACCAACACCAGAGAACCCGAGGCAATTATCCCGGAGTCCAAGTTTATCAAAATCATTGCCTGGGAGCTCGACAGAAAGATGCACGAACAGCAGCCCTCCAGAGTACTCGCGTCCCTCCGGACTTCCCTCATCACTTGGGCCCATGTCACACCAGGAGCAGGGCCCCACGGCACCTGCTGTACACTAGAACTTCTGCAAAGCAAGTATTGGTGGCCTCACATGAGCCAAGACATTCAGAAATTCATCTCATTCTGCACTACCTGCGCCCAGGCTAAGGTCCCACACACACTGCCAGCGGGTAAGCTGCAGCCTCTGCCCGTCCTGTAGAGGCCATGGTCACACATATTGATTGACTCCTCACTGATTTGCCTCAGTCACAGGGCCACACGGCCATTCTAGTTATTAATTTTGATCCATCTAATTGAAATATAAAAAACATTAGTAGCATTACCTCTCAACTTGCTACATTTATGCATTCATCAAACAGCAAAGCAATGTAGAGAGAAAATTAAAAAACTAAAACAGAGTTACAAGAAAATAAATGACCATGAAAACCAAAGCGGATCTGATCATGCAGAAGTGACTTTGCAGTACATCACTTCAAGAGTTTCTATTACTGATGCTAATACAAACAGAAAAAAGCCCTTGAACGTATGAAGTTCCTGGGGGAGCTCCCTCGTGGGTAGTTCAACTTAATGAGCCACTAGAACTTTTTATTCCATAGCATCATCATTGTTACTCAAGGTGCAGGACATGCTGAGCATGTGGTAAGTATACATTATATTACCTCATATCAATTATTAACATTGTCTTTATGTGCTTATGAAGACAAGCAGTTGCAAGTTGTTCATAATGCCTTTTAGCTAATTTACATTGCCAGAGTAGGGAAAGAAGGATACATTGCCAGAGTAGGAAAAAAACGTTAATACACAATATTGAAAATATGTGTATTATTAGTTTGAAACTGGAGTGGAGCACTACAAAAAAAAATTATGCTATAATGCTTCCTGGTTTTTTCAGGTACCATATTACATTCAAATCTATATTACACTGACAACACTATATACAAAGTCTTTTTTTTCATTCTTTTTTATTTGGAAATAAGTACCGTTACATTTTTCCAGACCTGTGCCAAAGTGCTGTGCATGCTTAGTAAAAATTTATGTAAAAAGACATATAGAAAAAAAAGTGATACAGAAAATTATATAAATAATACATGCATTGTTTCAAAATAGAGGACTGGTCCTAGCACAGTTGGTGCCTTAGGTAAGCTTTTCTTCTCCTATTTTGGCAAAATAACTTGCAAATTTGCTTAATATTATTATGAACAGCTTGTAAACTATCCAGCATATTATCAACACATAATAATAATGTTCATAACTGATGAGTTTATATAAATGTTTGACTGAAAAGGATACAATAGACATATATCACTTGCCACTTGCACTGTGGCCAGCCATAATGGTTCCTGGTCAGACTGACTAAACAATCTCAGGTAACTTGAACCAGGACATGTAACCCAGATACGCATTGTCTTTGTACTGATAAATGTTTAGAGGATTGAGTGAAAACATTTACTCATGCCCCCTACAGGATACCAATGAAAACATACCTCTTTGTTATCTATTGGTTTGAGTATCTGTCAATTTATGTATTAACCCTTGTGTGGTGTTCGGGTCTGTGGGACCCGTTTTCAATGTTTACCAAATGAAACATGTTGCGATTGATTATTATTTCAACCTCAGATTCCGTGGCTTTGGGTCATTTCCTGTGAAGAACATATATCATAACACATTTTTTATGACTTCATACTGTACACCCCCCCTACACATTCCTCCTACATGGCCTACTGTTTGTGTGAGTTTGTGGTGTGTGTGTTTACATATGTGTTCATGCACAAGGTCCTACTATTCATGTACAATACTGCAACACTGTTATATTTCAAGCTGTCTGCTCCTACATTCACGCACATTATACCCTCTCTCTTGCGGCAATCATTCTTTATTTTGTCACACTCCTCAAAATTGGGGGTGGAGAAGAACCAATAAATATCTACATGTGTGGTTATGCATCTCAGTTGATCAAGATGGCAAAAAGGTTCTCTGCTTATAAGGCCTTAGGACATTGGGAAAATAATGAAGAGGAAAAATTTTCTGAATTTGAAGATAACATTTCTGTCAACTCAGAGTCTGACAGTGAGTCTGAAGAGGATGAAACTGAAATTGAACCACCTCCAAAACAAACAAGTCAGCAACCA
>JAOVVH010146891.1:0-13755 GCA_028566435.1 Scorpiodoras heckelii | reverse complement strand
TATATCCCTCTTAGATTTTCATTTCCCTACACATATAAACATCTCTCATTTCCCCAATCATTCCTTACATCCTTACACATCCTAATTATATATCTTATTCCTTTCCTAATGCATTCATCTATGTTCAATTTATAATTATATTAATAAACATTTATTCCTATTCACTTTCAGAAAGTTGTGTGATTCTCATTTGGTAAAGAGATGTCTTGGCTTGCTATGACTGACGCATTCAGTTTGTAAGACTGAAGAAAGTTAAATGAGGTTTTCTTAATTCCTTTAAAAATGAATTGGTGCCACGTTTTAATACATTTTATTAAAATTTCTCATATCACCACACCGGAATCCACTGTCTGCAGTAATTCACCAAGCTAAGGAAGCTTAGCATGGACTTCTTGGTCCGTGGAGGAGGGATGTCATGAATCAGGGCACGGTGTTCATCAGACAGCCATTGCTCACCAGCAGACAGTAAGAAGCTTAAGTAGAGGACAGAAGGTTGACACCATTGTAATTTAGACAAAGAGAATTTGAAACCACATGCAGCTAAATGTCTCAGTAGGGCTTTAGAACATTCAACACAGAGAGGCTCTGAAATGGCTGACAAGATGATGTTATCCATGTAACTGATGATGGTGCATTCATCCGGCAGCTAGCACGTAGCCAATGTGTCTCATACAACAGCAGAGAACACGACAGGGTAGTCAATAAACCCTTGAGGAAGTTGTGTCCAAGGAAGGTGTGTCTAAGTGTACTGTTTACATTTAAAAGTAAAAGCAAAGTGCTTTTTGAGTCCTCATGGACAGGAATGCTGAAAAAAGTGCTGCAGAGATCAACAACAGTAAAACATGCATGAATAGCTGGAAAAGCTGTCATGATAGAATTGACATCAGGTACTAGAGGCACTACTGGGATCACGAGGTCGGTTGTATGCCTCAAATCCTAAGTGAAACGCCATCCTTTTCATCCAGGGTTCCACACTGGGATGACTGGTGAGTTATAACTCAAAACGGTGGGCACAATGACAGCTTGCTCCAACAACTATTGCATGACTGGAGCAATTCCTTCTCCCTTCTCAGGGAAAAGAGGATATTGTTTGCAAAAACAATATTAAAATGGTGCATCTTAGCAACATAAGGGGAACAACTCACAAGTCCTACCCTGTTCCTGTGTGTGGCTCACAGTGTGGCTGGAAGGTCAGCCAGATGTGATGGCACAGACAGAACACAGGACTCTAGAGACCCATGTATGTCTATGTAGAGGGAGACATTGCATCCAGAGGTAACTGTCATACGCTCCTGCTCAAAAGAAATGGACAAGTTCATTTTGAACATCAAGTCACGACCTAGTAGATTAAAATGTGATTTAGGAATGATAAAACGATGCATAAGGAAAATGCTGGGATCACTGATACACCTGACAAGCATAGAGTGGGTTTTGGACACTATATTGGAACCCCTGAAATTCCCACAGATATAATGGATGACCCAGAGACAGGACCTGAGAACCAGTCAGAGTTAATGTATGAAAAAGTTGCCCCAGAGTCAACTAAGAAAGGATAAATCTGTCCATTAACAGATGATTCAAGTACTGGCAAAGATTGCAAATCAGAAGTCAAAGTGGTACTCAGTCCAGTCAAGTGGTGTTCAGTCTCGTCCACAGTGGTTCCTGTCTGTGGGCTTCCCTAATCAGAAGTCTCAGAAGCTTCAACCGGTAGGGCTGATGGCAGGTCAAGAGCCTGCTGCAATTTGCCAGGGTACTTCCCTATTTTGCCTTGGAGCTCTTCTTCTTATCTTTACCGTTTGTATCAGCCATACCATTTATTTCTCTATGTTGCTGTGGCCGTTTAAGATCCGATCAGCAACTGAATGTTGCAAGTGAACTAAAATTACACAATCCTGCACTTAGTACCCAAGTCACACACAGAAACCAGCACATTTCCTACACCCATAATATTCTACCTGCCCCTGTCCTATGTTGCTGTGGCCGTTTAAGATCCGATCAGCAACTGAATATTACAAGTGAACTAAAATACACAATCCTGCACATGGTACCTGAGTCACACACAGAAACCAGCACATCCCCTGCATGCATAATAATCTGCCTACCACTGTCCTATGTTGCTGTGGCCATTTAAGATACGATCAGCAACTGAATGTTAAATATAATAATGCAAGTGAACTAAAATACAGAATAAGATTACACAATCCTGCACTTATTACCTGAGTCACATACAGAAACCAGCACCTTCGCTACACCCATATTCTACAGACAACCATTTCCTTGTAAATGGTTCATAGGGGTCATCAGGTAGGCACCTCCCTTTGTCAGTGTTTCACTGAATCAAGCCCACAACACCTCCTGATGGCTCAGGAGTGAGTTCTGGCGTCCCAGACCCACTCCCCTCTAAGTTAACCTCCATAACCTACTACACTGTACAAACTATGCTCACCACTTGTTATATACACAATGTATATCCACCTTGGCCTCCCTACTATTCTAGTATTTACCAAATTAGCTATTCCTAAATATTTAGTCATGCCCTGCCCTTTTCTACTCACCCTGCACCCTTTTTATCCACAACCACTGATTAGCCCGTTCAGCTACATCCGACAGTTCCTTTACAGCTCCCGTTAGCATACGACCTTTAAATCCAAATTCAATTAGTAGAGACGTGGTGGACTTCGCTACAAAACCCCTAATACCTATCTCTACTGGTCTAAAATGTGCCTGCCACCCACTTGTCTCACTTAAACTATTAGTTCTGAATACTGTAATTTCTTCCTTTTGTAAGCTCCCTCGAATTCATCCTCAAATGGAACTGTCAGCTCTATAAAATAAACTATCTGCCTGCTTACTGAGTACAACACCATGTCTGGCCTCAACGTAGTTACTGCGATGCAGTGTGGAATCTGCAATCTGGTATTTACATCCATTATCAGCTTCCGATCTCGTGCTTCACTCCACCTAGCAATATTCACCCTCTGTGTTTGCACTCCTTTATACTGCCCCTCACGCACAAAATTAATTAACCTTCTACCACTACCAGTCGCCATATTGTTGATCTCTATCGCACACCCCTGCTACCGAGCACCTGATCATGCCTCCATGTATACCGACCCTGTGATAAACTAACCTTGCATGCTGACAATATATGCTTCAGCGTCCCTTTTTTGCACATAACTTACAATTTGGATCATCACCTACCCACTGACCAAGGTTTTGTGGTGTTGGAAGGACATTGTACGTCACTCCCAGTAGGAACTTGATATGGCTGGCATCCATCGCCCACAGCTCTCTCCAGGTGATTCTTTGCTTCTCTACTCTGTCCCATCTTAACCACTGTCCCTGTTTTACCTGGCCTGCTGCCACTGCACGCCATGCTTCCTCTTCCTGTTTGTGGATAAAATTACTCCACTCCCTAAGCTCCAATGCCCTTTTTGCTAACTGTACTGCCTTAAATAACCGCGTCCTTTGACCCTAACAACAACATTTCGCAACCTGCTTTTGCACATTTATACTCCTCCACTAAGCATGTCAGCGGCAATTCTAATGTCCCTCTCCCAAACCATGCCACACTACTTAAGCAGTGCGGAACTCCCAACCACTTTCTTATCGCATTATTCACCATTTTTTCTAACCTCTGCACCTCAGTAATTGGCACCTCATAAACTGTCATACGAGGAAGCAATCCAAACTGAAAACACCATAATTTTAATTTACCTGGCAGAAAAGATTTATCAACGCTATTAATAGTTTCCACCATTTCCTTCCTCATCTCCATAACCTGTTCTTTGATATTCAGTGCTGAACTGTATCATCTACCTGGACTCTTAACTGTTTTTTCTAGGATGGTAGGTATCACCTCACCCTCCATCAAGAATCTTTCTTGTACCAGTTTTCCTTTGACGATAGACACACTCCTAGACTTACTGGGTTTAACCTTCATTCTTACCAGCCTAAGGTTATTTAGAGTAGTTGTTAGTGTTGTCACATCATCCATGTACGCCCTAATTGGAGGTAGCTGGGTACCATTGTGCAACCTCTTCCTGCCTACGAACCATTTAGAGGCCTTAATTATAACCTCCATTGCCATTGTGAACGCTAATGGTGAGACTGTACACCCTGCCATTACACCTAAGTCTAAAAACACCACATGAAGGTCTCTTTCCTCTGTTTTTACTAACTGAATCTGATGCCAAATCATTCTACTATGTTCTAAACAACCAGCAAATCCTGAAATCCCTGCCTTCTGCACTGAAGTATCTATTAGCTTATTAGCTCTCACATATGTAGCCAGTCTCTTTGCAATTACACTAAAGAAAATCTTACTCTCTACATTAAGCCAAAACTGCTCGATGGTGACAGAATCCTTCTCTTTTGGTATAAAGAGACTATGGTCTTCCATAAAAACCTCAATATGTCAGGTGCACTTTTATGTAGCCCCCTAATATTAATAAAGCAAAATGTGTATTTCATTGAATGTTAATGTTTTGATATTAAAATAAAAGGGAGACTAAATGTATAAGAACAAAAAGAGAGTTCAATGTTTGGTTGAAATGTACAGGTCCAACATGTGCTTGGTGCAACCTGATTTTTGTTTTCTGTCATTTTTATCCTATTCTTTGTTTAATTGGGTGAGATTTTGGGTTTCAGGGCAGAGTGTATCCTGGTTGGTTCTCTAGGGATGGGGCGGAGGAAAGGAAGAGAAGGAAAGAGCAGAGAGGAGGAAGAAGTCGGAGATAACGCTAAAAAGTTTACTTCACGGTTTTTGGAGTAAATTTTATAGGAGCTGTTTAGCAGGTGTTTGTTAAACAACTTGTATGTTGTGTAGTCCTTCATGTTTTTGGATGTAGAGCTTAGTTTTCAGCTTGAAAGCTAGCGAACCGAGAGCCTAGCACCCAGCTGGCCCATTCAACGGTTTGGCACGTGGAGCTGAAATAATAGAGAGCACGGATCCACAGTTTATTATAACGTGAACTGTTTGCTGTACTGCATGCAGAGATTTAGCATGACTGTGACTGAAATCTCTTCACCGAAATTGCTGGAAAGGCACCCCGAATGAAACCGCGACGCTGTTGAGAGAGAGGGAGAGAGAGAGGAGAGCGAGTGGGACTCCATGTAGCCGCAAGCGACGCGACTTCGCCGTGAACAAACCAGCCGAACTTTAACCACGAGCGGAAGATAAAGTAAGGGAGGATGAGCCATGAGTGAGACATCGCCCATGATTTAAGGTACTGCTAACGATACTTTTTGTTTGTTAATTTTGGCTCCATCCGGAGTGAAGCGGCCAGTTTGGTTATTTGTTTTAAGGCCTCACCACTCCCTAGCATCGAAACAGGCCAGCAACGAAGTTTAAGATAAACTTTAAAGGCTGTGCCGGCACAAAATAGCTTCTGTCATTAGTTTCATAAGGCTACATTGACGTTATACTACAAGCAGTCAATAAAATAAGTCATGTTGGACATTTAAAACACTGTGTGCATGCATGTGCTTCTGAACGTATGCTGCAATAAAGTTAATTGTATAATCTCTTATTGTGTGGTAAAACATAGCTTTATTTACATCAAAGTAAATTGTCAGTAGGCACCTACTAGTCAAGATAGTACATATTTATCAAACCCCGTGCCCTGTCCATTTACTTGCTTATAACTGTAAATACCCACTGTAAAGGGAAAGGGGGCGCTATGTTCATACACATGATACGGCACCCCATTAGACCCTACCTGCTTTTGAGTGCTGCACTACATCTTGTACCTCACTCCACCTAGGGGGACTAACATCCATTTTACACAGTATTTCACCTACTGGAGGAATATCTGCTGGTAACTCCAGCTCGTTTTTGCCTTTCTTTTCTGTATGCATGTTCTGAATATCTTTATCTAACTCTTTCCTTTCTACTTTTAGGCTCTTTTCTAAACTTTTAAGATTTCTCCCTCGTTCCTAAATAACGTCTTAGTAAACTTGAAGGATCTTTAAAAAATACAGCCCTAACACGCTCCTTCTTCTTCCTCCTCTTCCTTATAAGCTCTGCTCTCCTCAATTTCATTAAGATCTGATCAGCAACTGAATGTTAACTATAACTCAACTAAAATTAGAGTAAGATGGATAACATAACACTGCACTTAGTACCTGAGCCACACACGGAACCCAGCACATTCCCCACATCCATAATAATCTACCTGCCACTGTCCTAAGTTGCTGTGGCCGTTTAGGATCCGATCAGCAACTGAATGTTACAAGTGAACTAAAATTATTCAATCCTGCACTTAGTACCTGAGTCACATACAGAAACCAGCATATTCCCTACATCCATAAGTGACCTCTATTTCATTATGTTCTCCGTTTCATATTTATACTGCTATGTGGGGACCTTAGTGGGCCATCACAGTGCCCCCAGCCTAATTAATACTCAGTGTAAAGTAAGGTTTGAACAAGATGGTGTTTGTGTCTATAGTGTCTAATGAGTGTATGCATGGGGATGTGTGTGTGCGGTTATTATAGTGTTGGAAAAGCACTATATTGTTATCCCTCATACTTCTTATTATGCTTCTTATTTTTCCACACATTTCTATGATTAATGCAGCCCGAACAGCTTAACATACAGACATGGTTCAAACACCATTGTGAAGACAATGGTGCTGTGTGGTGTGCTATTTATTTTTTGGAGCTGATATGATTAATTATTATTTTTTTTTTTACCTTCGGCTGCTCCCGCTCCACGGGGTCGCCACGGCGGATCAAGTCCGCACCCAGATCTGGCATTGTTTTTACGCCGGATGCCCTTCCTGCCGCAACCCTCCCCCCCGTCAGCGGGGTGGTGGGACACACACACACACATACACACCAGGGCCAATTTGGAAATGCCAATGAACCTACCATGCATGTCTTTGGACCGTGGGAGGAAACCGGAGAACCCGGAGGAAACCCACGCAGACACGGGGAGGACATGCAGACTCCACACAGAAAGGACCCAGACTGCCCCACCCGGGGATCGAACCCGGGACCTTCTTGCTGTGAGGCGACAGTGCTAACCACTACACCACCGTGCCACCCAGCTGATATGATTAATCATTTTTAATAAATTAAATTTAAAAAAATAAAAATTTTCCTTAGGAATGAATGGGGATAACTGCAATTGATGATGTCACAATAGGCCAATTGGTCTCACAGCACACACTCACAGCCCCTCTTCTTTCTCCCATTAATGCTACTGCTAATGCTTTCAGTGATTTTCAAGCACTATGAATTTTCTTCAGGAAATGCAAATCTAGTTAATGAGTGTCCTCTGGTGCCCACTGCAATTCAATTCTGGAGACAAAAGCATAGAATGAGGCAGTAGTTAGCCATCGCCTCACCTATCCAATAAATCTGGGGACAGATTGGCTGGGGTTTCAAGCATTAGCACAAGGAATGTTTGCTACTAGGTCCTGCAGTAGCAAGGCACAAGCAGGACAGAGAGTGGCATTGTCTGGCAAGGTTGTGCCAGGACCATCAATGTCAGCTCCATGTCAAGGGAACACTAAGTGTAGAGAGGGCCCTGCTCCTCCACCCTTGGCAGGGATTCATTCATTCATTCATTCATT
This sequence comes from Scorpiodoras heckelii, assembly GCA_028566435.1. Classification (NCBI taxonomy): domain Eukaryota; kingdom Metazoa; phylum Chordata; class Actinopteri; order Siluriformes; family Doradidae; genus Scorpiodoras; species Scorpiodoras heckelii. The sequence goes on along the minus strand of JAOVVH010146891.1, from coordinate 6,175 downwards.
CATTATCTTAACCACTTATTCCTGTTTCCAGGGTCATGGGAGAGCTGGTGCCTAGCCGGCGGCATAGGGCGCATGGCAGGATTGACCATAGACAGGGCGCCAATCCATCATAGGGCACACACACTCACCCATTCATACACACACTCACACACTAGGCGTACTTTAGAGACACCAATTAACATTATACGCATGTCTTTGGACTGTGGGAAGAAACCAGAGTATCCAGAGGAAACCCACGCAGACACGGGGAGGACATGCAGACTCCACACAGAAAGGACCCAGACCACGCCACCCAGGGATTGAACCCGGGACCTTCTTGCTGTTAGGCGACAGCGCTACCCACTGCGCCACCATGCTGCCTGGCAGGGATTCCCCTTGGGGATTTCCCTTTGGATCACACTTGAGATGAGGAAAAATCCCAGTTGTTCATTCTAAACAGTCAGGAACTGTTATTACAGATGGCTTATCATAATCACATGGTGTCATATCTGGGACAGGACACTAAACCATCTGATGGCTCACTTGTACTGGCCAGGCATTCACGGAGATGTACACAGGTATTTTGCAGCATGTTGGGATTGTCAGCTGCTGAATCTGGCTGCCATCCCAAAACTGCTATTATGCCCATTACCCTTAATTGAGGGCCCCTTCAAATGAATTGTTATGGACCTCACAGGGCCATTAGAATAGACTGCTTTGTGTTGCTCTGTGTTAATTTTATTGGACTATGCAAAGCAATATGGAAGCAGCGCCTCTCTGTAATACTTCAGCATGCAATGATATAACTCTTACACATTATATCCAGAGTCAGGATCCCAAAAGGACCAGGGCACTATGTTTATGGCATGTACAATTCACAAATGAATTATTGGTGGTTAAATTGATTTGCACCAGCATTTAACATTTGTAAATGGATGGACTGGTCAAACAGTTTAAACAGATGCTTAAAATAGTGATTCATAAGTTTGTCATAAGGATGCTCAGAATTGGAATAAGTGACTCGAGCCCCTGTTATTTGCAGTAAGAGAGGACCTGCAAGCCTTCACCGGGTATTCTCCATCTGAATTGTTGGTCAGGTACAAGCCTTGTGGCATCCTAGATGTCATGAGGGAAAACGTGGGAAAGGGGACAGTAAAAATTAAACACAAAATGTTCTTGAACTTGAGCAAAACTCCATACACTGGGGCAATTAACACAGGACAATTTGCTGCAGGTGCAAGAATGTCAATCCCAGCTGTATAATGAAGTGCTTGGCTATGTGAGTTTGCATTGGGAGATAAACTGCTTATTTCTACCTCCCACAATAAGCTCTAAATTACTCTGCAAGTACCAAAGACCCTCTGAGGTCACATTGTGAGTTGGAGAAGTTGACTATAAGGTCAGGAGAATAGATAGATGCATTGCACTCCAGGTATAACACCTCAACCTCCTAAAACTGTGAAGACAGGTGATTCCTGTGGCTCGGGCGATGCTGGGTCCCAAGACAGAGGAACTATGACTAGAGGTATGTCTAAAATGAGTTGCTCAATTCACTCTGGTCCCCCGTGGAGACCACCTCTTGCTGTTCCAGACAGCACAGGCTGCCCAGTTGCAAAATGAGTTTTCAGATGTGTTATCACCTCTACGTGGTCACACAAACCTCACAAAACACCACATTGAGACACCTCCAGTTGTGGTTTTAAGCAGTCACCCATAATGATTGCCAGAACACAAAAAACTAGCACCAAAATCACTGGGCTGCTCCACTCACTGTGGGACTCCTCAATTACCCCCATGTTGAGCATTGCCTTGAGTTCCTATCAAATCACAATTTTTGTGACATTAGAAAAGTCAAAATGGTGTCTAAATTTGATCCATACACTATGTCTTGCACATCTTGATCAGTGCAGCTCGACACTTCAATTCAACCAAGGGATACTGGCAGATTCCCTTGACTCTAATAGCATGAAAAATTGGCCTCTTCCACTTTGTTGGGTAACACCAAATTGTCGTCTTTCCATTTTGGAAGACAAAAAATCAGGAAAGATATCAAGCGGCCTGAGGGATTGTTCATCCTGTATCTTATAGCCTTTTGGGGTTTGTTTTTATTTATGTTGCCCCTTGGTACTTTTTTAAAACCCTGTACAAAATTGTACAAAATTGAAACCCTGTACAAAATCAGGGTTTCAAAACCCAAAACCCAAATACCGTGCTTTGTATAGCTCTGTAGTCTCGTCTTCTACTCCTGGTACCATAGCCCGTCCAGATAATTTGACTGCTAAACCTAACACTGCTAAACCTAACACTGCTGCTCAGAGACCGCAGCAAAAAAACAAACCAGAATATCAGTCTTATTCACTTCAGCTCAAAAATAGATTTGAACCACTGCATGCCCTTGGTGAGAATGAAAAATGCAATGAATATAACACAAAGTGCCAGTGTCAGCTGGTCACAGTGTAGCCGCAGTAATAATTATTTAGAATTTTGTTTGGTTAATCTTTTTTTTTTATTGTGAACTTCACCAAGCCTTGTTAAAATATTTTAGATTAATAAGCTAAAAGATAATTGGGGAAAAAAACCTTTTTTTATATGGTTCCTTTTTGGGGTTCCCGCTTGTTGTACGTGGGGCATTAATTAGTGCAACACCATGCCTGTTTAGTGCTATGCTTTCCCGGTAAAACCTCCAAAAGCACTGTGGATGCCGAACTGGCAGGTGAAAGAGAGGGAGAAGGGGAGGGAGAGAGAGCCTGTGTGTGTGTGCACTAATACTGCCCCATGTCTCATTCAGACTCATTCAGAATAAACAACACAGAGCTTCATATTGCAGTGTGTGGTGTGGCTAAATTCACTCGTCCTGAGTCCCTATCTCGTCAGTGTCTGCTACATAAAAGCACCCCATCAATCTTACAGCAGACCCCCTGCTCTTTGGAAATGACACCGTTAATGGGGTAACAAACACAAAACTCTTAGTGCAATGTGAGCCCAACATCACAGTCCGTGAACTTAAAGGAAAGCTTCCAGCTGTACTGGCTGAGTACACAACAGTGAAGTGGATTATTGTACATGTTGGAAAGAATAACATCAGCAAGCAGGTCTGAAGTTTTAAAAAGTGACTTTAATGACCCCTTTAACACGCTCATCAAGCTCAACATGCAGTCTTTCATTAGTGGTCCTTTACCTGCAGGGGGCACTACAGGGTTCATACACCTTTTCCAAGATCAAATTCAAGCATTTTTCAAGCACTTTCAAGGTCCATTTTCAAGATTTTCCAGCACCTTACAGCTGTAGTAAAATACATATTTATACAAATACAGTCACAAGAAAAAGTATGTTAACCGTTTGAGATCACCTGGTTTTCTGCATTAATTGGTCATAAAACGTAAAACGCGAAGTCCCAAGTATGGACAAACACAATGTGCTTAATACCACACAAACAATGATAATATTTCATGCCTATATTTGGAAACATCCATTAAACATTCACAGTGCTGGTGAAAAAAGTGAGTGAACCCTTGGATTTAATAACTGGTCAAAGCTCCTTTGGCAGCAATAACCTCCAACAAGCGTTTCTGGTAGCTGCTGATCAGACCTGCACAACGTTCAGGAGGAATTTTGGACTATTCTTCCTTACTGAACTGCTTCAGCTCAGCCATATTCTTAGGATGTCTGGTGTGAACAGCTCTCTTGCGTCATTCCACAGCATCTCTATTGGATTAAGGTCTCGACTCTGACTGGGCCACTCCAAAAGGAGGATTTTCTTTTTTTGAAGCCATTCTGTAGTAAATTTGCTTCGATGTTTAGGGTCATTGTCCTGCTGCATCACCCAACTTCTACTGAGCTTCAGCTGGCGAACAGCCACCCTGATATTATTCTGTAGGATACCTTGATAAACTTGAGAAATTATCTTCTCCTTGATGATGGCAAGCAGTCCCGGCCCCGAAGCAGCAAAGCAGCCCCAAATCATGATGCTCCCACCACCGTGCTTCACCATTGGGATGAGGTTTTAATGTTGGTATGCAGTGCCCTTTTAATGCCATACGTAGTGCTGCGTGATCTTCCCAAACAATTCAACCTTGGTTTCATTAGCTTCAGCTGTTACTCTAGGGATCTTTTTTTTACCTCTCTGAGCATTCAGCATTCCTTTGGAGTCAACTTGGTGGGGCACCCACTTCTAGGAAGAGTAGCTACAGTACTAAATCATCTACATTTGTAGATAATTTGTCTAACTGTGGACTGGTTAATACCTAAAGTCTTGGACATTACTTTTTACATAACTGTTGCAATGACAAGTGAGAGAAAGGTTGGGAAACTCAAAACGAGCTTTATTTCGGCTCTTATGACACAAAACCAGCTTTTCAGAATTTAAAATCTTTGCACAGTTCTCTTGAGCTCTCTTTCTGCCACAGCCATCTGTGCACCCGGTCCGTGGATCACCTCGAATTTAAAAGGCTGGAGGGCTAGATACCAATGGGTGATCCAGGCATTGGCATCTTTCATGCTGTGGAGCCACTGCAGCGGGGTGTGATCCGAACAGAGGGTGAAGGGCTTCCCCAGCAGGTAGTAGCGGAGGATGAGGACTGCCCACTTGATGGCCAGACACTCCTTCTCTACTGTGCTGTACTTATGCTCCGGTTCTCGAGTTTGTGGCTGATGTACAGCATGGGGCGGTCCTCCCCCTCCACCACTTGGGACAAATCGGCCCCCAGCCCTCTGTCCGATGCATCTGTCTGCAACAGAAAAGGGAGAGAGTAGTCAGGAGAGTGCAAAAGAGGGCCACCACAAAGTCCTGCTTTTACCTGGTTGAAAGCCTGCTGGCACTGCTCCGTATCTGGTTCCCCGTTTTTAGTAAGATCAGTCAGGGGGCTGGTGATGTCCAAATAATTGGCTATAAAGTGACAATAATAGCCAGCCAGCCCTAAGAACTGTCTTACCTCCTTTTTGGTCCTGGCCTGCGGGGGCCTGGCCCTGGAAATGCAAGGGTCCCTACAGTGCCAGCAGCCCGGCCCAGGCCTCCTACCGGCACCCATGGGGGTGGATCCCCACACCTGCGGGGCAGACACGGGAAGAACAGTGGAGAGAGGGGGAACTCAGTCTCGGGCACATTGGGTCGGCTTTGGGGAAGTTGGCCCCCACCGCAGCACGTGGACGAGGGAGGAAGGGAGTGGAGAAAAGGGTAGGAGAGAAGGGCGAGAGAGAGAGGCGCGGATGTCGAGGCTGCCACGATGGAGGCTGGGGCGCCGGGAGTGTGCAGCAGGTCCCGCAATGTCTGCCAGTCCTCCGCTTGTGCCGCGAGCAGGGCTTGGACCCGGCACTCATGGTCGTCCCGCAGGGAGTGCAAGGCATCAGCCTGGGCCTGTTGCATGGCTGCAAGGGACTGGACAATGCTGCCCAGAGGTGAGGACTCCATGTCGGCGTTGTGATAATCCTGGGTTTCGGCACCAGTGTAGCAATGACAAGTGAGAGACAGGTTGGGAAACTCAAAACAAGCTGAAGTCATTAGCATAAGGATTCACTTACGTGGGCTTTACTACTCGTGGGCTTTGTCCTCGTCTTATTAATTGTTTGTATTTGTCATTGCTATATATAAAGCTTATTATTATTATTATTATTATTATTGTTTCATCAACAAATTAAACTCCATAATAGAGTAAAATTTTATGGGCCACCAAACAACACATTCTTCCTTGCCTCGACCTTCAAAACAAGGACTTCTACTTCACATTCTCCAAATTTTGTCTTCTTTGCCTTGCGTTCCTACATTATCCCACTCAGAACGAATGGGGAAGCCCACATTTAAATATTCATGGATGATTTGCATGGAAATTTTATGGGTAAATGTGAGCGGTATGGAGGCGGAATATGAGGCTGGTTCACCTGCGCACATTTTGAAATAGATTGTGATTTATAAAGCAAAAACAGCATACGCACGGTTTTATAAATCTGAATTTTTTAAAACGCACACAATTTTCTGCTTTTGTGGGCACACACACTTTCACTCCAGAATCTACGCAGATTATTATTAGTGCTGTCACATGAGAAATTTTTTTAATTGCATGTTAATGACGGTTTTAACACACATTGTGATTTGTGTTGTACATGCAGGTCGGCATCGTAGGACAATTGAAAATGTTGTTGCTGTTTATCACTGGTCTATTTTAAGAGAAACAACTGTTGAATGTTGCCTCATTATTCACTT
>JAOVVH010146862.1:0-13774 GCA_028566435.1 Scorpiodoras heckelii | reverse complement strand
CCACATCAGTGTCACCGCAGTGCTGAGAATGATCCACCACCCAAATAGTACCTGATCTGTGCTGGTCCTGTGGGGGTTGTGACCATCAGAGAACAGAGTAAAGGGGACTAACAAAGTATGTAGAGAAACAGATGGACTACAGTCTGTAATTGTAGATCCACAACGTGCAGCTAAATGGTAAGTGGAACTGATGAAATGGACAATGAGTGTACAGAAAAGGAGGTGGTCATAAGGTTATGCCTGATCGGTGTATGTCTTATGTGTGAAGCTGGTGATTATAGCGTGCAAAATTCTTTCTTTTTTATTGTGAAGCACTTTGGTTTAATGTGCTATATAAATAAAATTTTACTTGCTTACTTACAAATAAAAACAGTTTTCCTCATAGAGATGTAAGAAATTACTCTATATCTTGCCAGGGAATGTGAGAAAAAAGACAAAGCAGCCGTCATGACCACCAAACATGTCACTTCCAATCTCCCTCTGTAATGGTAATCCTATGGTAACAAAGGAAACGTCCATACCCTGGCATTGCTTTGACATCAGCTGAGATGTAAGCGACAGCCGCCAACTGTAGTATGAAATTGGAGGAAGGCCACTAAGAACCATCTCAGGCAACTGGTCAGATAAACCTAATTATCATAAAGAACAGCAAAAGGTCACAACACCTGATTGCATTAGAAGAATAGTTCATTTACTTTAAGAGTGTAGGAGGTATTGTACAAGAGTACACTGTATATAGTTAGAGTTTAACATGCTTATGATCAGATCTACACTGCTGAACAAGGAGTGTGTTCCACTAGCTTTATTACTGATCTTTACTGGAGAAAAGATTAATTGCTGCATCGTTTTAATGAGAAACATCCCTTTTTTTTGTTTTACAATGCCAAGTCACCCAGCATGTGATTTTTGAAAAAATAGAGAGAGGTGACGGTGAGTATCCTACTAATTTGCTGCTTTGTTTTAGGAAATCCATCTGTTTACAACAACCTAGGAAGGACTTTCAAAGACAGGGTTTGTTTTCCTGACTTTTTTCGCTAATGAGCAGAAGGTGGGCATGTCCCAGGTCAGCTCCTGTACAATTTTACTACAGATTCAGCAGCAGTTGAATCAGTCTGAAGTACAGTGGTAGCAGAGATGTACTGGACAGATTTAGCATCAAGAGGTGGCAGTGCCGGATTAAGCCCTGTGGATTCCCCTAGGCAGTCAAAATCTCAGGGCACCCTTGAATTTATCTCTTAAAACATATTTAATTTTACCAACCAACAATAAATTAGTTTTATTACACAAAACAAACATTTGTATTTATTAAGGTTATTAAACAAAAATTTGAACAATTTTAATTTTAATTAATGCTGTCAAATTAACGTGTTAACGAATGCATTAATGCATTAAAGAATGAATCGTGACTAAAAACATTAACGCCACAAAAGATTTTATGCAGATTAAAACTTATTTAAATTATGCAAACCAGCGGCGCCGTCAGTGAACACAAACATTCCGAAATTGACTGTTGTGTTACGCATTTTAGGCGGCATTCCAAAAGCAGGGGTCCCTAAGCTGTATCCCTGCTCCCTACACACTACACAGGTTACAGAATCCCAAGGGCACTTCATAGGGAACTCAGTCACTAAAACGGCTCTATTTGAAACACCCTGCAACGTCATCAACAGCGGACAGCTGATTACATTGGTTGTGTTCTACAAGACAGCACTCGGCTGTATTTAGCATGACAAATCAAACAACACTGTTCAGACTTGTGTATGCTGTAGACACTTTTGAAATAAATGTGATGAAACATCTATGAACTGTGGGTGATGTATTTTAACTTTTTAACTTTACTCTTTTTAACTTTACTCTTCGGTGGCAACGTGCCACGTTACTCATTGAAATTGGCGAATCGATGCCTTTAATTAAACTCCAACTCTAATCAGTATATCAGATGAACGAATGACAAAAACTATTTTTTTATTTTATAAAATGAAAAGACATCAATCATCTTTAATATTTCACTTTTATCAAATAAAGTCAAGTGAATAATGAGGCAACATTCAACAGTTGTTTCTCTTAAAATAGACCAGTAATAAACGGCATCAACATTTTCAATGGTCCTAAGATGCCGACCTGCATGTACAACACAAATCAAAATATGTGTTAAAACCGTGATTAATGTGCATTTAAAAAAATTTATTGCGTGACAGGACTAATTTTAATAGACCAACATTCACTTTCCTCAATGTTTTTTGTGGCGAAATCTTTCAGGAAATCTTGCAAGTCTACCTTTTTTAAGACATCGTATTCAGTGGCCATAATGGCAAGTGAGTTCAGTCATTCTTGTGTCATCTTGTGTGAAGATCAATGACAGTGTTTCAGCAGTTTCAATTTCGAAAAGTTTTGTTCATCAGTAGTGATCATGTTCATGAGACACCTAGAAATTCTTAAGTCTGTCATAACATTTGGGAACTTTGATTGCACCATATTTTCTAAAATAAGTTTGTATGATTGACTGTGATACCAGTACTATTTCATTAGCTTTGAAATCTTGTCACTGTGATATGAAATATTTGAACTGAACCATTTCAGCTGCAAACTCCAGCTCAATGTTCTCAGGATAATTCTGTCTAAATCTTTGGGCAGCTTCTTTAATTTCAGCGTCTGTATTCTGTCTTCGATGGGAACTCAACGAGGAACCCAAACAGAGAATGAACTTTGTTATATGCTTCAATACAATGAGAAAGCTTATCCAGTATTGGTAAGTAAGTTTCAATCTTGAATTTTTCTCTTCCTTGAAGCACAACCTCTTCCACATCAGCAACCTTGTGATGTCTTTTTCTTATGTGCGCACATTTGCTTTCATCAGTGTACTGTGCATCAATTTTCTCATTTGCCTTCCTCTCGGGTTATCAAATATTTCTCTTTGTGATGTTAAATAAATCGAGCAATGATTTCAGAAGATCGGCAGCTGTTTGAAGTTCTAAATTTATAGAAATTTTAATTACATTGAACTGAACTAAGCAGTGTACATGTTAGCTGCTAGATGGAAAGTATAGCATTTGTGTCTGGTACAGCTTCATCCCCTTTGTAAAAAAAAACTGTCTCTGTTGTTTATGTGCTACAGTACACTGAAGTACCAGAAAAACTGGTATACCAGTTAATACTTGGTAGGTCCCCCATGGGGTCTTGGAGGGAATGTTGCACAGTCCTCATACTGATATTTGTTGAGGCCCCAGCATTGAATTCTGATGTTACTTGAGGCAGTGCTGTACACCAATCACGTGAAACAATTCTTGCCAGCCGACGCTGGTCACGTTCACTCAGAGTGAATCTTTTTACAGCCACACTGCTATCGTAAGTTTGAGGTTTGGGGGAATTCTTGCAGTCACGGTACACCCGTGAAATGCTCATATGTGAAAATCCAAACTTTCCTTTTACCTTCAAAATGCTATGACCCATCTCAAGCGCTCCAACTATTAAACTGCATTGAAAGTTGCAGAATCATGATAACCTGCCATTCTCAAGGTGGAAACAGCTCTAAAAGCTTCCATTTATGTCTATCACTTTATATACACACTGGTGGATGCAACCAATGATGTGTAATCTGGCAGTAAGGGGTGGCATTTGCAGGCCATGACCCCCAAATGAGTAACTGTATGTGTGTGTATTAAAAGAGAGAGACTTTGCAGCATGGTTTGAAATCGAAACAAGGTTGTTGTGTCGAACGGCAGTGCTCACTCTATTAGATATGTTCTGCTGCTGACTCTGGAACTGGGAACAATATTTTCTAACATATCCAAAACTACAAGCTGAAGCAGAGAACAGTTTGTAGAGTAGCATTAATTGAGTTGTGGAGAGCCAGAAATAACAAGGCTCTGTAAAACTTCTGACAAGAAATCACAATTTCGCATTTAAATCAGAGACCAACATACTGATTGGATCGCTACATTTTGTAATGTTTTCATAAAGGAGAAATTCATTATTGAATATATTGCAAAGCATGGTTTAGAGGGACAAAATAGGACAGAAAACATATATCTTTTAGACAGTTCTGCACGATTTCCAACGGCACCAGCGCGAACAAGAACGACTAGGACATGCAATGAGAGACATAAACAAAGACCTGTAAATGCCCCAGCTGTTGAACAGCTGCCTGTCACTGAACTGGAGAGTTTGATTAAGACAGTTGGTGTATTTTAGCCAGGTAATGAAGATCCAGTTGAGATCTTGCCCAAAACTGAGCATAATGTGAATGTAGAGTTTGACTGCTTCAGGCTCCATTCACATGAAAATGGACTGCTACCGAAAGAACATTTTTCCTTTGCATTTTCAAAACATTTTGCATCCATATGACATTTTGATTATCCACATGGAAAGAAGATTCAAAAGATCAAAAGATTCCACTCTGGAACCTGTTTTCAATAGTCCGCAGTTTCCGGCCTTGAAAACACTGTTGTCATGTTGACAAAAGGCCAAAGGGTGGCATGGTGGTGCAGTGGGTAGCTCTGCTGCTTCACAGCAAGAAGGTTCTGGGTTTGATTTCTAGGTGGGGTGACCTGGGTCCTTTCTGTGTGAAGTTTGCATGTTCTCCCCATGTCTGTGTGGGATTCCTCCCACAGTCCAAAAATGTATATTTTGGAGATTTGGATTTACCGAGTTCCCCCATTAATGAGTGTGAAACACTAGCTGTTCCTGTCATGAATGTAACCTTTGTGTAAAAACATGATCTTAAAATCCAAACATACAAAAGGTCAAAACACAAAAACTCTGTTTTCACTACTGCAGTGTGGATGGCCCCTCAGGCACCCTCCAAAGAACGTGAAGACAAAAGAGACTGAGCAACTTCTCAGTGAGAGACATATGTGCTTGTCTCTGCATTGTGTAAGTGTGTGTGAATATGCACACCCAATGTCCACACCCTAATGCATGAATGTACAAATACACACACTGATTGTAGCAGAGCTGCACAAGATCACATGCTTATCCTTGTCGGGACATTTGGTCCTCATAAAAACATGCCAAAAACATTTCATCTAACAGTTTTGTCCTTTGGTAGAACCTTTAAAGATTTTACATTGAACCCTAGAGCAGAGGTCTTTCAGAAAATATGGAAAAACTGATTAGAAAGCTAGGAGTATTAATCATCTAAAGAAATGTTGAGGGATATTTTATGCATTTTATTGGATTTTGCTGAAATGTATAGGAATTCATCACAGAAAATGCTAGAAACACCAAATTCTACCTCATTTGACTTGAGTAATGAGAATTGTTGTAAAATGTACATAGGACTGTTTATTTATACTGCATTATTTTTATTAAACACCCAAATATAAAATGACACAGATACAGATAGTGGAAATGTGTTACACCCATAATATTCATTTATCTCTCTGTCTGTCTCAAGGGTTTAGAATTGGTTAAGGACAGGAGGAACATGTCCCTACCAATATGCAGTGACTACTGAATTTGCCCTAGCAATAATTTTGATCAAACATTAAAATACAATGGTCTGTCAATGTCTAGTCAATGTATTTGACACAAATGGGTTAACAGATCTCGTTTTCTTCTATGAGTCCCATCTCCTTAATCCACATCGCTAACAGGATTGGCTTTGCCGTTTCTTGCTAACATGTGAGAGGCTGTGGTTGTAAGAAGTTGCAAAGCTCTGTCAAGTAGATGTGTACATAGGCTGCATGAGAGACACCATCCGTGCACAAATCTCGCATCTCATATTGATTCAGTAAGGGACAGTGCATTTTATTTTTAAATGAGGAGCGATTCTGTAGGGCTGCTATACGGAAGTGGTTGTAACCCTAAAAGTTAGTGCATGTGTGTCTGTGTTTGTGTTTTCAATTAGCCTAATTTGGTTATATGCTCAGTCAGGATGGCAGCCAAACAAAACCCAAAAGTGGACATTGGGAGCCACTTTACAAAAAAGACTAAGTCAAAGAAAATCTTTGCAGCTAATGTGTAGAATCAAAATTAATGGCAATAACAAATGGCAAATAAAAAATTTCTCAACAAAGCCATAAATGATTTTGCTCACTGTTCATTGATGTGTTAGTCTGTCAGGTGACAGAAGCAATCCTGCCAGGTAGTAGTTCAGACACAGGAGGACAGGGCAGTATAGCTCAGTGGTTAAGATGTTGGACTATTGACCAGAAGGTTCTGAGTTCAAATCCCTGCTGGGACCTTGAGCAAGGTCCTTAACCCTCAACTGTTCAGCCATGTAAATAAGATCAATGTAAGTCACTTTGGATAAGGGCATCTGCCAATGCTGTAAATGTAAAAAAAATGTTCAATCATACATAATAATGTGTGCATGAACACTACACTATGTACAGTGATGTGGCATAACATTATGACCACTGACAGGTGAAGTGAATAACACTGATTATCTCTTCATCATGGAACCCGTATGGGGGTGCCCCATATAATATATATTGGGCAGCAAGTGAACATTTTGTCCTTAAAATTCATGTGTTAGAAGCAGGAAAAATGGGCAAGCGTAAGGATTTGAGTGAGTTTGACAAGAGCCAAATTGTGATGGCTAGACGACTGGGTCAGAACATCTCCAAAACTGCAATTCTTGTGGGGTGTTCCCAGTCTGCAGTGTTCAGTGTCTATCAAAAGTGGTCCAAAGAAGGAACACCGGTGAACCGGCGAGAGGGTCATGGGTGGCCAAGGCTCATTGATACACATGAGGAGCAAAGGCTGGCCCATGTGGTCCAATCCACTGTACTACTATAGCTCAAATTGCTGAAGAAGTTAATGCTGGTTCTGATAGAAAGGTGCATTATAGAAAACACAGTGCATTGCAGTTTGTTGCATATGGGGCTGCATAGCTGCAGACCAGTCAGAGTGCCCATGCTGACCCCTGTCCACCGCCGATAGTGCCAGTAATGGGCACGTGAGCATCAGAACTGGACCACAGAGAAATGGAACAAGGTGGCTTGATTTGATGAATCATGTTTTCTTTTACATTACGTTTATTACCTGGGGAACACATGGCACCAGGATGCACTATGGGAAGAAGGCAAGCTGGCAGAGGCAGTGTGATGCTTTGGGCAATGTTCTACTGGGAAACCTTGGGTCCTGCCATCCATGTAGATGTTACTTTGACATGTACCACCTACCTAAGCATTGTTGCAAACCATGTTGCATGTTGCAGACACCCTTTTATGGAAACAGTATTCCCTGACGGCAGTGGCCTCTTTCAGCAGGATAACCTGCCCTGCCACAAGCAAAAATGTTTCAGGAACAGAACAAAATTTGAGGTGTTGCCTTGGCCACCAAATTCCCCAGATCTCAATCCAATCTAGCATCTGTGGTGTGCTGGGGAAACAAGTCTGATCCATGGAGGCCCCACCTTGCAACTTACAGGACTTAAAGGAACTGCTGCTAACATCTTGGTGCCAGATCCCACAGCACACCTTCAGAGGTTTAGTGGAGTCCATGCCTCGATGGGTCAGGGCTGTTTTGGGGGACCCACACAATATTAGGCAGGTTGTCATAATGTTATGCCTAATCGGTGTATATAAAATATACAAAATAAGTGGTGACTAACTCATCGGTGTGTGGATATATTTTCAGATGCAGTAGTTGATAGTGAGTGCCTAATTGTACAGTCATGGTCAAAAGTTTTGAGACTGACACAAATTTCGGTATTATGGTGACATTTTCCCTTAACTCTAGATTGTTATGAAGAGTGATCAGATGAATTGCAATAAATTCCAAAGTCATTCCTTGCCATGAAAATGAACCTAATTAAAAAAAAAAAAACATTTCCATGACATGGTACCAGAGGAGGTATTTGTTGCTATGTATAAGGTTTCTGGCACTACTGGAGAGGAGATTGCTAGAGTGGCTGTGGATGTCCTCTTGAGGCTAAATATTCCACTGTCTGGTTTAAGGGGTCAGACATATGATGGTGCTGCCAGTATGTCAGGAAGACATATAGGAGCACAAGCAGAACTAAACAGACAGCAGCCATTGGTTTTGTATGTGCATTGTGAGACACACTGTATTAATTTAATCACACAACCTGCATGCCTAGCTAGCCCCTTGATACGTGATGCCTTGAAGTGGGTCCATGAGCTAGGTACATTAAGCAAACAGTGTGGAAAATTCAATTCCATATTTTTGGCAGTAGCAGCAGGTTCAGAAGGGTCATCGACATCACTCAGACCACTGTGCCCAACCAGGTGGACAGTCCGAGGAAAAGCTATAAGAGCAGTGCTGTCTAAGGATGAAAGTGTTTTGTTTAGCTTGGAGGAGATAACATCAATTGGATCTGACACGTGTAAGGGCAAATGGACTGTGAAAGATGTTTGCAAAGGGCAAAACTGTGCTTGGACTTCTTTTGGCATTAGAAGTGATTTTGGAGCTGGAGTGTCTGCAAAAATGGACTGCAGGACTGAGAATTGCAGTAGAATGTGTCAGATCTACTCTACAAGGCAAAAGGAATGAGGAAAGCTTTCAGAAGGTTTTAGAAAAAGCAGTGGCAGTGGTTGACTCCCTTGGGATTGAGCCCATTCAGATTCCTCACCAGAGACAGCCAGCAAAATGGTACACTGGTGGGGTGTGCTGGCCCACTCCTAAGTCACCTCAGGAGCATTACAGAACGGAGTTCTACAAAATGCTAGATAGTGTAGATGATCAGTTTAAGGGGAGGTTCAACCAACCAGATCTAGATATCTTGCAGAAGTTGGAGGAAACTCTACTGACTGGAGAAATTAATGACATTGGTGATCAGTACCTGGAACCGAATAGGGAGAATCGAAAAGTCCAGATAGACATGTTTTGGTCCAAATACACTTTCAAGTCGAGTGCTGAAGTGGCTAACATCATAAGAGAAATGGCAATTGAGGAGAGAGGCCTGTTTGATCAAGTTAAAAACTCTTGTCACACTGCTTTTAGTCATCTCAGTCTCATCAGCTGAGATGATAAGAAGTCTCGGTTAAACTGCCTCCTTTTTTGTCATTAGTTATCAAATTCATTAATTCACACTTTCCTGAATTCAGTATAGACTAAAAAACAAAATGTATAGCACTTTTTTCAATTATGAATGTTTGCTTGTTTAGATGTTCCATTATGAAATACAGAAAGCTGACTATGATGTTGTTGGCTGACATAATCATAATTGTGTAATTATTGTCTCAGGAACATACTGATAAAAAAAACTCCCTTTATGAGCGTGTTGGCTACCATATCTATAAATAAAAGCTCTTAATGGCATGAAATTGCAGTCAGAAGTCTATCAAAAATACAAAAAGGCTGAGCTTCCAGGGGGCCCCTGTGGAATGCCCATCAATGTCAAAATCAAACCTACACCCTTGCTTTTTCTAGAGAAATATGATAGAACATCTGAGCTTGAAGACAGTTATATACTGGGCGGCATGCTGGTGCAGTGGGTATCACAGCAAGCAAGTCCCAGGTTCCTGGGTAGGGTGACCTGGGTCCTCCCTGCATGGACCTTGCCTGTTCTCGCCATGTGTATGTGGGTTTCATCCATGGGCTCTGGTTTCCTTCCACAGTCCAAAAACATGTATGTTAGGTGAATTGTAGATACTAAATTCCCCCATCAATGAGCGTGAAATACTAACCCTTCCTGTTATAAATGTAACCACTGTGTAAAACATGAGATTAAACCCCTAATAAACAAACATCAGTTACGTGCTAAATGTGGGAATACACAAGTAGAGTGAGAGTGCTGAATCACAGAAGGGCTTTTGTTGGGGTTGTGTGCTCTGAAATGTAACATAAAATATTGAAGAATCAGAGGTTATTCAGAGTTTCCTCAAGAAGTATGCTCTTGCTGAATATTTTCATACTGACTTTTTTCTTAGCTGTCATAAGACATGTCATAAGATGCCATAAGATTGCACGATATTAGGAGAAAGCGGTGGGAAAACCCAGAGGTGAGGAATTAGAAGAGAATTATTTCACAGTGACTTAGCTGCTTGCACAAAATATACATTCATACGTGAAGAACCAAATGGCACAGAATCTTTCAGTGTGCATGTGTATACACCGCAGAAGATGGGCTGCAGTGGATGCAGTGAATGTTTGCAGGTTGTGAGCTAAGAGGTTGGTAGTAGGATAGGATGCTGAGCTGCAGCTGTGTGATCCTGAACAGAGGAACGAACAGCTCTTATCCTTAATCCAGGGTTTGGTTTGACACAGGTGCAAGCAGCTACCAGAAGTGTATAGTACTGTGCAAAAGTCTTAGGCACCCTATAGTTTTTAGGTACAACTTTTGTTATTTATGTGTTTTTTAGTTCTGCATTACTGAGTCAGAAAAAACATATTTTATATTTCCAATCGTTATGTTTCCTAGTTGTTTGTTTCTTGTGCGCATGTTATGAGTGTTAATGTTGTTGCTTGTGTGTGTGTGTGTGTGTGTGTGTGTCTGCACTGTCCAGCAATTTTTCTTAGTTTTGATGATAAATTGTATGAACCAAAATGTATTAGCCGCAGCCCAGAATACGATTTTATACACACCACTTTTTTAGAATGTTTTGAAGTTACATGATGCTACATGGTAGGCTTCATACTAACTTCATTGGCAGATTAGCATAGCAAGATGTTAGGACATTCCTTTGGGAATAACCTGGGCTCGATCCTGAGTATTTAACTGTACTTCATTCTTTGATGCACGAGATCGATCTCAGAGATCAGAGAGCGCACACAAGGAGTCAGTTCTCGATGATCCACTTAATGCATCAGAAGGAAGTGCTTATACAATCATAGAACAGAGCCGAACGTCCTACAGACCGAAAAACAATTCCATATATGGTTTAGATACCCCAAATCTGAGGAAGCAGGATTATCATCTCTGCCACATGTCTGGTTCTGATCAAAAACAGTCTGCATTCTACATAGAAACAGTTGAAACACAGTATATAGTTATAAGAATATCATGTCAACACAAATGCTAACCAATCACAGAAGAACAAAACTAGGCATAGACAGGATATCTTTATTCTGCATGAATAAACATACGTGCAAGCAAGTGTAAATGTGTAAATGTTGCAATATATGTACGTGCAGACTACAGAGACATAATAAAAAGGTTAATGGTTTTCTCTGAGTACAGTTTACTGGGCAAACCATGATGCAGATCCCAACACAACTCAGTAGAGGCACTAGAAATCTCTTCTATATTATTTTTCTTCGTAAAGCCCTTATTATATAGTGCACTTAATGAGAGGTCATATAAAGTTCTGTGCAAAAGAAGAAGTAAGTGTGACAGTCCAAGTCTCCAGAAGAGCTGTGGCAGATTCTCTAAGACGCTCAGTAAAACTTACCAGCTAATTACTGTACAGTACGATGCAGAAGTCTTAGACACATGCAAAGACTTGCTGTAAAGCAAAGACACCTTCAAAAATAATGTAGATGTTTCGACATAAATGAAAAGACTATAAAGTGCAGTAAACAGTAATAAACTAAAGGAAGTCGATATTTGGTGTCCCTTTTTCTTAAACAGTGTTCCCTGGCACAATGTGTGCAGTTTTATAAAGAAATTAGCTTTTACGCTTTACTGAGCATGTTGGAGAATCTGTCACAGCTCTTCTGGAGACTTTGATTGTCACACTTACTTCTTTTTTTGCATGCAAAACCCAGCAGCCTTCATTATGTCTGAGAAGTGGTCTGTTATGTAAAGTGTTGTTTTCGTTACTGATATGCAAAAATTTTTGTATAACATTTAATTTTTTGTTGGAAAAGTAACATTTGGAAATCAATAATGCAGAACTAAAAAAAACACCAATCAATAACAAAAGTTGTATCTAAAAACAATAGGGTGCCTAATACTTTTGCACAGTTATTGGTGTGCAACAAACAGTAAATGGAAACTAACTGCAGATAGTTTAACTTGACACTCTGTAGGTTTCCCCGCTTTAAAAAGTCATACCAAGTTGTACAGAATAGAGTAAATCTCAGTTCACATGTTTGTTGTACAGTTACATTGTCACTTACTGCTGTCACTGAAATTATGGTTCCGTCACACACACTCTTAGAAAGTGAATAGTCACCTGTTGCCTGCTAGTGTGAACATAGGGTCAGGTATTCTTCATGTCATACTTCATCACCAGCACTCAAAAGACCTACTCTGAGATCAAGCCCCTGAGGCACTTTCTCAATTGCTCACCACCAATACCCCCAGCCTCTACTGTTCTATCAGTTTCTACTGCTATCTTAACTCAGCCCATGTTCCTGCCCTTGACTTTCTTTGATGCTGCTGTATTTATCATATTTCTCTGAATCCGTCTCTATCACAGCCCCAGCTGTCTATAAGCCTGTGCCTGCTCTTGTATAAATTTGAAAAACATGTTTCCGCTTGCATGTTGCAAAACTTCATGAGAGATTCGTCAGTCAGCTCAAATACAATGTTTCTCAGTGCAAAATTGCAAAGAATTTAGGTCTTTCACCATCTACAGTTCCTAATAACTTGAAAAGTTTTAGGGAGTCAGGGGAAATCTCTGTGCATAAAGGCCATGGGCGGAACCCACTGCTGAATGTGTGTGACCATCGAGCCCTCAGGCAGTACTGTTTGACAAATCGTCATGCTACCCTGATGGATATAGCCACATAGGCTCGGGAGTACTTCAGTGTCACTTAACACAGTCCATTGCTGCATCAAGAAATGCAACGTGAAACTGTATTATGCAAAGAGGAAGCCATATATTAATTTTGCGCAGAAACACAGATGAGTTCTCTGGGCCCAAAGTCATCTTAGATGGACCAAAAAGACAGTGGAAATGTGTTCTGTGGTCAGACGAATCCACATTTCAGCTTGTTTTTGGAAAAAAACAGATATCAGATTTTACGTGAGAAAGATGAAAGATGAAAAAAACCATTCAGACTGTTACCAATTAAAAGGTCAAAAACAAGGATCTGTGATGGCATGGGGGGCATCAGTGCCCACGGCATGGGTGATCTGCAAATATGTGAAGGCACCATTGATGAGGAGGCTTTTACTGGTATTTTAGAGAGACACGTGCTGCCGTCTGTCCAGATCTGTCTCCTATAGAAAATGTACGGCGCATCCTGAAGAGGAGAATCAGACAACAGTGACCACGGACTGTTGAGCAACTCAAGTCATGTACACAGCAAGAATGGGTAAAAATTCCCCTTTTTTTTGCAACAATTACTATCTTCAATTCCCAAATGATTAAAATGTATGTGTCGCAGGCATCAATTTCTAAATTTGTAATTGATAAGATCATCATTGAAAACACTGAAAATCTTTTCTTTGTCCTTATTTCTGTTCAACAAAACTTCAAGTGAATTAACAAATCACATGAGACTGCTCAGATTTGAGCTGTTCCTCAGAAACCATGCAGTTTAAGAAAAGCTCATTCTTGTGAATAATTTATGCATTTATTGGGAATTACAGACCTCATAAGGGATTGTTCTTGCAGATTATTTAAAAAATATAATTGAAATCTTATTTAAATCCACCCATTTTACCATTTTACCCCACAAATGTTTCCTAAGGCATCTTTACTGCTGTCATTGTTTAAAAAAAATCTATTTACATGGGGCTAGCTGTGTTTGTGTGTACATAATTTGGGTAATGTATGATTATACGGTGAGAACACCAAGCATGTTAAAGCATACTTTAGTTTCCTTACTCCTACAAAAATCTAGCAGTTATAGTGGATTATCTATGCTAAATTGCCTCTAGGTGTGAAAGTGTGTGAATGTGTGTGTGTGTGTGTGTGTGTGTGTGTGTGTGTGTGTGTGTGTGGGTGTGTGTGTGTGTGTGTGTGTGTGTGTG